>JAGEOH010000303.1:0-58781 GCA_032207245.1 Pardosa pseudoannulata | reverse complement strand
CTTCAAAACCAGCTTCCCTCCGTTCATACTTTCTAGAGATTTCGCCAACTGTAGTGCTGAATTTATATAGTGTGCCGTCGCCCAGGGAATAACACGCATTTTTATAGCACGCCGCCACGTGCATTTTTGTGGTTGACTTATTCGCTAAGTTTATATTTTATTTCATGAAAAATAAGCCCATCCTATGGATGCAACATTTATGAAAAACTTTTTATTATAAAAGATCACTTAACTGCTGAATTTACATAGTAATTCGCCACCACGTGCTATTTTTGTGGTTGACTTATTCGCTAAGTTTATATTTTATTTCATGAAAAATGGAATCATCATATGGATGCAATATTTGTAAAAAACCTTTTATTAAGAAAGATTCTTTAACAAAACATAAAATTATGTGAACATGATTTTGAATCGGAGATTAGAAAGTCCATCGAGTGACACAAAATTTGGATTCATAAGCATTTAAGGGAGCATATAGATGATCATCATACCCAAATTGAATCTGAAAATTTTGAATTTACCGATTTTGATAATTTATATCATATTGGGGTAAAATAGACATGAATGGGACAGTTAACAAAAGTATGTTTTACAAATTATTTTCTACTAATACAACATTGTAAGTTTCAGGGTGACAAACTAAAATATTTTACCATTTTTAAAAAAATTAAGATGAGAATAATTATAGAAGTGTTGTTTTAAAATAACAATTACATTGATAATAAAAATGTCCTATCACACCCTTACATGAGGCAGGAATGGGGCATGTTTTTGAAAGTTAAAATACATGCATAATTATCAAAAATATGAAAAATGACAAAGAATGTATGTCATTCATGAAGATAAGCTTTATTGATTATTGATAACATCTATTTTATCCATTTACATACTGTAAACAAAAATATTCAGTTCATTTGATACCAAAGAATTTGGGGAATATTTTAAATTTGCTTCTAATAATACTAACATGCATTTACTTTTAAGCATTTTTATCTAGAAAGAAAAAAGTTAAAAAGATTAGATAAAACTATTCTCGCTCTAGTAAAATAAGGGGAAGGTTCAAAGATTAATTAAACTTATGAAAAATGTTGATACATATAGAATAACTAAAATAAGTTAGAGCTATGTTAAAAGTCATACAGTTACACTCAATATGATAACCAAAGTAAATAATTATGAGTGTGAAGTGAAATCAATTAAAAATTAGATCATAAGCATCATTACACTGTTGAACATCCAACTTGTATCATGCAATATAAATTAAAGTGCACAATTTGCAAAGGGTGCTTTCATCTGTTTCAGTATACATGTGCGAATAATTTAAAACAACATATGTAAACATATTCATGCAAGTATACAGGTATATGAGAAATACCAAAAGAAAAAAAATGCATATATTGAAAACAGCGGTGGTGAAAAAGAAATTTCTAATATTTTGCAAATGTATAGTTTGAATAGTATCTAAAAACCAGAAATTAACATTCTTGAAAATGTTCTGAAAGGGTGTGAAATAAACCCTAAAATTAATAAAGAACTAAAAAAAAAAAAAGAAAATACTTTACATAATGGGCTAAAATTATAGTAACAAAATTAAACATGTAAATTTTAAGATTCATGAATATTTTAAAAATGAACTACCTAGTAAAAAAATTAAAACTCCACAAGCAGGAAAAAATCGAATCCCAATTTAGCATTATTAAAACCCTTAGATAATGAAAAGAAAATATTGGTGAAAGTTTCATACATTTAAATAAAGAAGTGCTGTATTTACATTCTATGACTGATTATAAACATTAATAATATTGAGAAAATTCTGTTTTCATTATGTTTAAATTTTATATTGCAACATGAAATTTGTATTTTTGTATTAAATAAAATTTGCTGGTTACTTCCTATATTTTGCTTATATATATATATATATATATATATATATATATATATATATATATATATATATATATATATATATATAAACACACAAATGTTCAAATGTGTGTGTGTGTGTATAAATTTATTTATTTTATTCTTCTGAATGATTTAGGTTTCATTTATAAGTGAGATAAAAAATACATAAACTAATAGATAATAAAAAGTTGTAATGTAAAAAAGCAATGTAAAAAAATTAAACATTTTGAATAAAAATTCAATTAGTCAAGTTTGTTCAGATTTGTTATCTGTACAGAGATTTTAAGTTTCATCTTTTTTTAAATGTTTCAATATGAAAGAGTTAATCAAAATTTTATTTTTTTAAATAACTATGTTGGTTTGATTCTTTAAATAAGTTATATCTCTGTAAATAAATGCATTTTCACACAAAATTAAGAGAAATTTTATAAATGATGTTGTAAATTCACGAAATTTATATCTATAACAATGTTTTAATTAGCACCAGCAAATATACAAACAAACATTTTCTTCATAACATACATACTTATTAAAGAGATAACTATTAATTACCATTAATTTTTATCAGTAAAAACCCATTGGTCATAAATTTTTGGATAAAATTGTTTAATAATGTTTTGTTATAATTTGTTATATTAGCATATTAAGATAAAATTATACTTTGATAAATAAAATATGCATCAAATTAACTAAAAATTGAATGTTTTTTTTTTGTAACATAATTTGTCAATTACACATATCCTAGAAATGTTGTTAGGAAATTCCTGGCATAGGAGGCAGTTTATCAACATATGCAATTTAAATTGGAAGAGCACAATTTTTGAAAGGCCTACTCACACAGCTAATTAGAGTAGTAAAAATATTACATAAATGATATCATGTCTGTTTACCACATAGACTATAGAGCAGTGGATGTAGATATCCATAAATTTACAAATAGCTGTTAGAGCATTTTTCACTAAAAAATTCATTAACTTTTATGAGGTTATATTTATTTATCCATTAACTTAACTTCATTAAAGTTAATATTTTTTTGTTATTTACTAAAAGTTTAATAACTCTAAAATGGTAAAATAATGGATATGGAAAAATTTATCAAAGTTTTAAAGAATAAACATTCTTTGGGAAAAAAATATTTTAACACTGTTTAATTTTACTGAGCAGTAAAAGTAAATTTTGCTATAAAGTAATTAGTTTATTTATTCTGGTTGTATATACATAGTGTAAAACATAGTTTGAACTCTGTAATAAAATTTAAAAATTGCTGAATAAAATTGAGAAATTCTAGATTAATTTTTAAATAGTTAAGATATGAATATATAGTTATTTGTATATAATTTGATAGCTAGGGTCTCAACAAATTAATATTTTTGTATCACTTGTACACTTAAATAACTGACTGACGAAATCTTTTACAATGTTAAATTCATGTCAAGATAATTTTTATTTGCAACATATTCTAAATTTCTAATCTTCTTAATTTGTCATTAGCACTTTGAGGATTGTAAACAACAGAATAAATCCATCCAAAAATGATAACTACTGTATAACTGATATTAAAAATGTAGCTTTTTGTCTTCTATTTAAGAATAAAATATGAATATATAAGTGTTGTAAGAAGTCATACATTAGATGTCTTAATTCCCTAATTAATATAAAGAGTAAAGCATTAAAGTATACATAAAAAATATTTCAAAATTGATTCGCCAAACATTCGATACTGCGCCAAATATTGACACCTGTACTGAGATGGAAAGATTGACTGTTTCTTTCTTTTTTTGGGGGTAGACATCAAATGCGCATGCGTTGGAGTTGGAGGATTGCTGGACACAGACTCTCCTCACTTGGCATAGCAAATGCCATAATAGTAACCATATTGGCAACGTCAAATTATTAGCCAAACTGTCGCCACGAATTGTGTGTTTATATAGCTGATGATTAAATGCCGGATATCTAAGTTTTGTCGATGAGATCAGAAGATTTATCTAAAGTTTTATTAAGTACTTTATTTATAGAACAGATTGAAAGGCAGAATATGGTAAAATCTTTTAACAACGGTCAGTTTTTTATAAATTCATGCTAAAAAGGCGGAATAAATGTGCTGTTTCCTGTTATTTGTCTTAGAGTTTTAAGAAACTGACTGAATGCTACTTCAGGTCCCAAGAATTTCAGATAAGTAGTAAAATTAATATAGTATTAATAAAAGTGGGTTGTATTAAAGTAAGCAAGATATTCTACATAATAATAGCATTATTGCATATATTTCATGTGTAATTGTATGTATGGTGTTTTTATTTAATTTCCTGTTATTTGAGATTGTGGATGTTATCTCTATGGTATAACTATATAATAACTATATAATATATGCTATATCTATATAATATGGTATAACTATATAATAATAATAATAATATAGTTATGAGATAACTATATAATAATAATGTCTTTATTAATAATGTAATGTACACAGTTGTTTTGATGTAATTTATTCCAAGGTTCACAGCTGTATTTCTTTAGATTTCTGTAAAGTTTTACAACTTAAAACCTAAGTCTTAAAATCTAAGTAATACCATTTAGTTTTACCTCTTAAATTTAAAATTTTAATATTATTTTCAAATTTGTAAGTTCAATGTAATTATAAAAGTAAAAAGTTTAATCTTGCAAACCTGATACATTTTGTTTATATAATGTATTCAAAATGACTGAAATGTAGTTTAATAAACCAACAGTAACTTATTCCAAAATTATTACAAATTATGAACTTTTCTAATTTATTTTCTCAAGTATATCATTAAAAAATTAAAATTCAGAGCTTTGAAAAATATTGTAAGTAAAAATTCTAGTTTTATACACTACCTATAAGCTTCTGTGTGTATAACTTACAAAGATTAGAAGATGGTGAAGATAATTTGTGGGGAAATAATTCTGAGAAATATATTAATTTATAAAAGAAAAATACCAGAAATCATTTTTCTCTTTTCAGTAGTATAAAATTGTATCTGTAATATTATTTTAGCATTATTTTGAAAGGTGACCTAAGTAGTGAAAGGGATAAAATATTTTCAATATTTGCTTCAATGAAATATATTATTTATACAGGGAGCAGTGGAGGACATGGGGGATTCCTGGTCAAACTTGGCGTCTTTTTACCTTACCGCCAAGCTCTACGCCAAGAAAATAGGGGCGTGGTTTACTCGAATCAGACTAATCGAAAGACTAAGAATTCGATTTGTAAAACGACTATTTTAGCAGAAATCGGTTCTAAGTGATGCAGAAACGTGTTTTTAGACAACTCGAGTGAAAATGCAGTCAGGACTTAGATTACACACAGAGACTGTAATTTTAAACAAATTTACAGTTGAGTCTTAGAAAGATTATTAAAAAATTGCTAAGCAATAGAAAAGCTTCTATAATTAAAAACTTGAAAAAAAAAAAATCGACACTTATAAACATTTGGAAATAAATTTTGAAGCATGAGACTTTGAAACGTGTCTTCATCGACCGATCTGAAGTCTGCACTTTAACAACGAAAACGTTATAAGCAGACATTGAGTTTTTAAACATAAATTTATTTTGGAATAAAATAAATTTGGAACTTGTAATGATTTAAAAAAATTTCGAATATTTTTTTAAAAGCGTCTGTAAAAAATTTAAGAAATGAAAGAAGCTTTGAACTTTGAATTTAAAAACTTGAAATAAAAATATCTGCATTTGTAAAATTTTGAAAATAAATGAAAATACAAAAATGTTCAAATATATATAAAGCTTTAAAAATATTAAAAAAGGTTTAAAACAGAATGAAGTAATAAGACAAAAAAAAAAAAAAAAAAAAAAAGAGCATTTATATAGTAAGAGAATTTCTTTTACGCTGACCCAGGCTTATGCCCATACAGCAGCACACACTACTGACGCCAGTCAATCACAACAGCAACCCATAACAGCTACCAAGCTGCTGCTGACCTACGAGAGGCCCGTCATGGTTCGAAGCTTACTTTGGACTCCCCCAGCAATGAACAAGCCTACAGAGGCAAGTTCTGTCTACCAGGGAAGACACTAGGAAAAGATCACTCAGGCACCCCGGGATCGTGAACCCCGTACACACCTAAAGGAGGTGCGCCCCTGGGGGGTTTATATAGTAAAAAAAAAAAAAAAAAAAAAAATTATAAAAACCTTTTTTTACTAAATTTTGTCCTAAACTTTATCAATATATTGCCGTGGGGGAGACCAAATGCATAATGGCAATTAAATAATAATAACAATAATGATAAAAAAACGCGATCGAGAGTAATCGTACTTTCCACATTCCGGCACAGAGCCAAGTAGAAGAATGAGTGAAGTCAAGTGCAACCCAGAAAAATTGGCGATTATCTGGGTTGCCAAGTTGTCACCAAAGAATGTCGCCAGAATGTATGCCAACCATCGTAAAACGGTGCCAAAATATTTTTTCCCGCCCGATCATCTGTGTACATTTCTGTTCTCCTAAATGACACTGTGCGGTAGCCTTTCTATTGAAGCCTGATTTTCAGATAATGTGCCCCATGCAGCGTTGTTTATTGACAATCACCGTATGCAACACTGTAAACAGTACACAATGAGTTTTAAATTATGATTGTCCAGAATATAAATTTTTTATAATATAACCTGTATGTATGATAGGTTATATTTAGGTATATTAAGATATATATATATAAGTTATAAAACCTATATATAATCCTTTAAAATGTAATTATGTACCAGTTTATACTCATAAAGTATAAAATATATACAGGATTATATTCTTATTTCTATAAATTACGAAAATTAATTTAGCTTAATATTTTGTATATTAAAAATTTATGAAAGAGATAAAAATGGCATTAAGCTCTTGCATAAAACTCATCCGCATCTTACGATACCATTGCTACCTTAGGAAATTAATAAAAAAAAAAATCACATATTTTCATTCTTAACATACATTTATATTTAAATTGTCTAGATTCTAGATATCCCTTTTTATTCGACCTGGTTTAGAATTAAGAGAGGAAAGAATAAATTTTCTTTTGCAAACTTATCGTTGGATAAGTAAAACATAAATAATACATTATCGTAGCAAGATAATTGTAAGATACTCTATATAAATTATCCCGATTTGTAATTTTAAAGCAAATAGCTTCTTCATTATATGTTAATATATTACATGAGTATATTGTTTATATTCATTTAATATATAAATCTTAGTAATTTATGAGTATAAAAGAGCTTAATATATATACAAGTATATTATTCATATTTACTATGTTCTATTTCTGGAATATGTAAGAGGCATAATTATAGTTCTCAAATGTACCACCTATTTTCATCTTACGATTGCTCAGCCCATTATCTGAACTAAAAGCACGAAAATGAAAAATAATTTAATAAACATGCAATCAAAATTGTAAATGTCATGAACAAAATATACTTCTCTATATTGTCTAAATTGAAATAATATATTTGGGTAATAATTTAGGATATAAGTCACAGTATATTAAGAAATTAACTGCTTTAAATGTCCAAGTGTAGATTTATACTTCATTTCAGAAAATTGTTACTAAAAAGTTAAATTACGAATAGTTATTATGGTTTCAGTGAGATACCATAAGATAAATTTAACAATATTTTGAACCACTTGTATGAATCTTCATTAACTATCATGAAGCAGTACTCTCCAGTTTACTTCCATCTATGCCAGAACTGATAAATCGAGATCTACTACTTTAAATTAGTTCTGAAATACTTCGAATATCCATGCCAAATGTGGAATCGAATCCACGTATACCGGTGCCGAAAGACAGTGCTAGGTAATCGTAAACTTTTAAATACTTGAAATGTAGAAGTCAATCGTATTTTATGATATATGTTTTCCTTCCCAAGGCAACTTATTTAAATGATTTATCTTTTTACTTAATATAAATTCAAAGATTAAACATAGCCTAAAACTAAGGATATATATATATATATATATACATTTTTAATAATTTGATAATTTATATATATATATATATATATATATATATATATATATATATATATATATATATATATATATATATATATATATAATTTAAATTCAGTTTAAAATAAGCTAAATATCACAATAGGTTCAATTTAAGCTTGAAAATGTTTCTTATTCTATTCTTTTCAAGAAATAATAGACTATTATCGCTGTAATCTCACATGTGAAGAGATATGGTAACTGTAATTGTAATAAAGTAAATATCTTCATCATATTATTTCATAATGATGAATCAAATAATATTGAATAATAACGATAAATTCTCAATCTATTATATATATATATATATATATATATATATATATATATATATATATATATATATATATATATATATATATATATATATATATATATATATATGTGTGTGTGTGTGTGTGTGTGTGTGTGTGTGTACTATTTTTTTTCTAGTGGCATAATTGATGACTGAATGGGTAGTATGTTGTCTTTCGGAACAGAAGTTCAAGGGTTCAAGTCACATTGCAGGCATGGATGTTCGTAAGTAGTTACCATGAAGATGAAAATGGACTGTCCTCTTTCTAGCGATGCGTTATACAAGTTAATCGATTAAGAGGAAGTTTGATAAAATAGCATTTCTTTTTTTGGCTTTTTAACAGCTAGAGCACTGTTAAAGTCACACGCTTGCCTTAAAAAACAAATTGAAGTCAAAATAACGAATTTAAAAAAAAAAATAATAATAGTTATTACTTTCAAACAGAATCAAAATCTTGCATCGTTCTAAAATCTTGATTATATCTCATGTAGAGCTGATTTATTTATTTTGATTTAGTTTGGAGCGCTACGGTGCAATTTTACTACAAGAAGGATGCCTGGTACTGTATCATGTGGGCGATCAAGTGCACTTATATCCTTGATCAGTTCATCGGTCAACATTACTTCCAAATCTTTAGAGAACAACATATTTTTAGGGGTTATCTTTTAAATCACGTGTGTTGTATACAATACTTATATGAAATACTTGTATGAAATACTTATATCTTAATTTTACTTTTAAAACTCTTGAAAGTAACTTTTTATAATTATTTCACAGAATAAAAGAAAATATACCTAAACAAATAAATATATATTCAAATCTAACATAATATATATTATTGTTCACTGTAGATTATAATTAATTTTTTAAGAATTTATGTACCAAATTTATAAACTACTACGTATTTGAGCCACATTATAATTCCTAAACTCAAGTTTTTTAAAGCAAAACTTGTATATTTAATAAAATAGCTTGTGAGGATAAATGGAAACATTAAAGTAGAATCATTATTCTCTTCTCATGTATCAGTGAAAATATATGAAGTGAAATTATAATTTTGAAAGTAAATGTTAACAAAACATAAAAATTGTTTAAGCACTGTTACACAGTACTTTCTTTAAAAATATTAAGGATTTGTAAATAATTAATATTCTTAATAACTTGAGTAACAAGATAAACAAGACTTGATAAAATAACTTGATTTAACAACTCTTTAAATCTTATAAAATAAAGTACATTTAAAATAACTGTGTAATGCTTAAATGTTTAGTAAGATTTATTTTCATTTATTTTTTAGAAAACATTTTTCGAACGTGCAAAAAGAGAATTGTGGTCATTATAGAAGATTTTATAATTTTAGTACCAGTAAAAAAATAATTGAAAAAAATGGTCAAAATATTAAGACAGTTGGTTCGTGCTAAATTCGTATAAAAAATTTAAAACTACATGGCTAGAAATTGCAGTTAGAATTTTCTCTGAATTTGTGCATATATAACTTAAAAGTACATTCAAAAAGATATGAGCCAAAATCGTCTAATTTTCTTTTTGTAGAGTTATCTGAACGTCCTCTCAGATAGCCCAGTGGTCACTAGACTCTTAGTTTATCTTGGAGGTGACCTTGGATGTGACCCAGTAAGAGACACGTTGATAACGGACAAAGGACGGAGCGTTACCCTTGTTGTACACTTACAAGAAGGGGATGGGGGAGGGGGGCGCACTCACGTGGTACCACTTTCCTCGGAGCGGTCTTTTAGAATTTCAAGGGAGGGAATGTCCCCTATCCCCTACGGCCATGAAACTAGATATGTGCTTGCTTCTTGTTTCCTTTATCGTTGGTATATCCTTTTTTCTGAAAATAGGTCTTGAAATAGGTCTAAGTTTTACTTCAATCAATACTAACTAGATTTATCCTTTTAAGTTATACAAAACATATTTGCTCGTTTTCATTCTGAAAAAAAATTGAATAATGATTTAAACTTCAAATTTAGAATAAATTTTCAAATGATATATTTATTTAGAAAAATATGTCTTCTTGTGTGTATAATAGTATAAATTTATAATTTGTCTGTTTGTGGATTAATTTCTTATGATGTAAACAGTTCACTTGAAAATATTAAGTTTAATTCAACACATTTATATAGCATATAAAAGAGATAATAGTCTTTTACATGCTTCTACCTATCTTGATACGCACAAATGTAAAAAAAAAACATGTTTACTCATATTTTATATCATTTCCTGTCGTTTAATCCAGTTAAAATGTTCTATCAAAAAAACCTATCAGGATATAAAATAGTCAACTACCTTCCCTAATTCTCCATAAAATATCATTTTTAAAGCAATAAGATAAAATTAAAAATTTTTTGATTAAAAGTAACGTGTTGTTATTTATAATATAATTAATATCTAAATTACAGAATGCTCCATTTCAGTTTTATTGACACTTGCTGAACTTTTTTTTACAGTCATTTCTAAAAAAAAAAGGGGGCATTATCAAATTGACAGCCTTTTGGTGCTCATACAAGATAAAAATGGGACTCAATTCCTGTCAAAGGTAATAGAAAAGAAAGAAGGTAGTGAACTGAAGTATATAACATATTAATTTAAGACATATAAAGTACAAAAACATTATAACAGAAAATACATCATCTTAAATAATAAAAAGTCTTGACTATTCAAACAAGATTTCTTCTCCCGAAGAACTAATAGCGATGAAAAAAGTGAGAAAATGAAGTTTGATAATAAAAGCATAAAAAAACAAAGATAATAAAAGCAAAACAAATTGGGATTACATATTTTAAGCTTTGCCTTTTCTTCCTATATTTGTAATAGTTTTTAATCTAGTGATTATTGTACCAGAAAGCAGATTTATCATGAATAAAATGTATTTTGATATTCACGATTCACTAAGTATAAAGAAGTTTACTAAGTTTTCCATTTTAATTGATGTACCCATTTTAGAAATTTCTTTCACTTCTATATTTTATTTACTAGATAATCTTTTTTAATATTTTTTAGAATTAATGATAACCACAAATGACGTTCAGTCGTTCTCGGTAAAAACTACATATTTTCAGCGAGGAAGAAGTATTGACTATATATATATATATAAATCAACCACAAATTCACGACTCTTCCCCATAAAATAAATGGGTCGAACGATGGCCGAGTGATTAGAGCGCTGATCATTCTTATCGGAGTTCGTGGGTTCGAATCCCACTATGGCATGGATGTTTGCTGGCGTTCGGAATCAAAAACAAAATTATCAAAAAATATAGTAAGAAATAAAGAATTAATTATTTTTATTTTACCTCAAGTGTTGTGTACGATAGATGATCAGTTATTTAAGATGATTACTAAGGTGGTTAGAATGATCTGATTTCATTTATACTATTTATTGCTTCTATTAAAATTTTTTCAAGAAAAAATAGTAGTAGTTGCAAAAATTTTAGAAGTAGATGATATTCATCTTGGAAAACTTTAGACAAAAATCAAAATACTAACAGACAGAATTTTTTAGAGTATCATGGCGAGTTTTCCTATATTACACATTACGCAATATATCAAAACGGGAATATAGACGAATCGACTTTAACTGAATTCATTAAGAGTCAAGTCTATAAGTCATAATATTGATAAAATTTTTAGACAAAGTGAAAATCCAATGAAAATGAGAGAAAATTAGAAAATTTACAGAAAAATAAAGATAACTTTTAAAAAATATTAAATATTGTAACACATATAAAATATAAAATCGTTTTTATATTTTAAGCAAATAAAAGTTTCAATATTTATCCAATGAATTCACAACATAATTTGTATTAGATGACCCAAGACTAGGATTTCCGCTTCCTGATTTCTAACAAATCTGATACAAGTGTGATAAAAAGATTTATTTTTTTTCTTGAGAAAAGTAAAGATGCACTTTTATGATAAACAATTGTAATGAGCAAATCTCCCCCCCCATACACACACCTACAAATTGGACACATATTTTACAAAAAAAACAAAACAAAAAAACAAAAAAAATAAAAAATATTATGAAATTTGAAAATTAAAAGAGAAAACTTTCCTGCAATATAAGAAGGAAACTTGGGTGAAATCTGGAAGGACTGACTATACTAATCCTTACTTTGCTAACTATACCACCCAGCTAGATATCTAAATGATTTCAGCTTCTGCATTGGTATTTTTTTTTTATTTCTAACACTTAACCAGAAAAATAAGAGAAGGTAAATACATTTTTAAATATTTCATATTGTTAAGTTATTAAAACTGTTGAGTAATAGTAAAAAAAACATCTTTAAAACACCACGGCTGAGCAATGACCTAATCGGTAGGGTGCTGATCTTAGGTACTGCAACTCGTAGGTTAAAATTCCAATGCTGACATGGATGTATGTAGCCGTTCGGAAGGCAGTAGGTTCCAGTTTATTCAGATCTTGTGTAACAAAATAGTATACCGTAGCCCTCCAAACCAAAGGAAATCACCGCATAATAGACTTAAATAAATATGTAAAAATATGAATAAAATGTTTATATCTTAATTTTATTTTTAAAATTCTTGCATGTAACTTTTTTGGGAAGCGATAATTTATTCATATTGATGCAATCGGGATATTTCATTTCAATTTCAGTTGAAAGGCTTTTAAAACGTTTTCTAAAATTAAAGATGTTTATCAGTCAGAATTCATTAAAATGTCGAATCAAAAACTTAATATACCCTAAAAATCAAGAGGGGCAAAACTACAAGTCCGAGTACCTATACTTCCTTTTAAAAAATTCCCAGGATAGGTTGATAACTGCAATTAGAACACATCTTAAGCATACTAACAAAAACAGAATAATTTCAAATTTCATTAAAATGTCTAATAAAAAATTTTACTCATGAATTAAACCCTAAAATTTCTGAGGGGCAAAACTACAATTTTGCCCCTCCTCTAAAAATTCTGTGTGGGGGCAATTGACCCCCCCCCCAAATTACTTCTGTGTTCTCTAATAACGAATAAAAAAGAAAGAAAATGAAGTTATACTTTGATAATAAATGAAAAACGAAGCATGAAAAGAAACTAGTGATTTTAATCTAGTTTAATATAGCGCTTATTGTACCAGAAAACAGATTTATCATGAGTAAAATGTATTTGATATTCAACATTTAAAAATTAGATCCTAAGAAGGCTGTTGACATTTAAGAGTGAAATTCACATTCAACAGAAGTTTTTCATTTTGATTGATGTAACCACATTTGTATTTCCTAGATAATAGTTTGTTTATATATATATATATATATATGTGTGTGTGTATATACACATATATATACTATTTATTTATATACTATATATTTATATAACCTATATATATAGGTCAGAAATATATATGAATGAACCGGATGTTCATGACTTGAATTCCACAGCGACTTTAAGAAGTAGGTCCCGATTTCATTAGAACCGTAACGCTCCAAACCAAACATCATATAGTGTGAATAATAAAGTAGTAAAATATGATTAATGAGTCTTGTGCCTTAAACACTCATATAAAAACAAAAGCCAAAGAAGGGGGTATGAATCATTGCTCAACTGGAGTGAAAAATAATAATATAAAAAATAGAATTTTAATTTTTTTTTATTCTAAATTATTGAGTACTGTAGATGATCTGTTATTTAACATGTATAATAAGGGAAATGATGAAAAATGACACATTATCCTTTTGGACTTTTATAATTTACACACGGAATTTTTATAATATACACACGGAATTTTTATAATATACACAACTTTTCGTATTTAGTATTCATTTAAGAACAATTTCCTAAATTAAAATTAATTTCATAAATTAAAACTAATTCCCTAAATTAAAACTAATTCTCTAAATTAAAATTAATTCCTAAAATTAAAATCGTCACATTATCCTCTTGCACTTTTATAACTAACACTAAATTTCCTAAATACTGAATAAGAAGCCAAGTTGGAAGCCTTGTTATGAAGCTAAGTTCAATCAAACCGGAATTGCCTACCAGAAAATAAATCTATCACCTGATTAAAATAGGTTTGGCGAAATATAGGCGAAAATAACCTCCTCACTGAGTAAGTGACGTAACAGATATCTAGACCAATCGTAGACGAGACAAATAGGTTGCTAGAATGGCTACCTTAATTCAATAAGTATCGCCCTTCGAATACCGCCAAAAAGATCGCCAATCCAGCCGAAACCCAAGTGCTCCTCTTCCCCCCTTTTAAGTTATACAAAACATATTTGCTCGTTTTCATTCTGAAAAAAAATTGAATAATGATTTAAACTTCAAATTTAGAATAAATTTTCAAATGATATATTTATTTAGAAAAATATGTCTTCTTGTGTGTATAATAGTATAAATTTATAATTTGTCTGTTTGTGGATTAATTTCTTATGATGTAAACAGTTCACTTGAAAATATTAAGTTTAATTCAACACATTTATATAGCATATAAAAGAGATAATAGTCTTTTACATGCTTCTACCTATCTTGATACGCACAAATGTAAAAAAAAACATGTTTACTCATATTTTATATCATTTCCTGTCGTTTAATCCAGTTAAAATGTTCTATCAAGAAAACCTATCAGGATATAAAATAGTCAACTACCTTCCCTAATTCTCCATAAAATATCATTTTTAAAGCAATAAGATAAAATTAAAAATTTTTTGATTAAAAGTAACGTGTTGTTATTTATAATATAATTAATATCTAAATTACAGAATGCTCCATTTCAGTTTTATTGACACTTGCTGAACTTTTTTTTACAGTCATTTCTAAAAAAAAAAGGGGGCATTATCAAATTGACAGCCTTTTGGTGCTCATACAAGATAAAAATGGGACTCAATTCCTGTCAAAGGTAATAGAAAAGAAAGAAGGTAGTGAACTGAAGTATATAACATATTAATTTAAGACATATAAAGTACAAAAACATTATAACAGAAAATACATCATCTTAAATAATAAAAAGTCTTGACTATTCAAACAAGATTTCTTCTCCCGAAGAACTAATAGCGATGAAAAAAGTGAGAAAATGAAGTTTGATAATAAAAGCATAAAAAAACAAAGATAATAAAAGCAAAACAAATTGGGATTACATATTTTAAGCTTTGCCTTTTCTTCCTATATTTGTAATAGTTTTTAATCTAGTGATTATTGTACCAGAAAGCAGATTTATCATGAATAAAATGTATTTTGATATTCACGATTCACTAAGTATAAAGAAGTTTACTAAGTTTTCCATTTTAATTGATGTACCCATTTTAGAAATTTCTTTCACTTCTATATTTTATTTACTAGATAATCTTTTTTAATATTTTTTAGAATTAATGATAACCACAAATGACGTTCAGTCGTTCTCGGTAAAAACTACATATTTTCAGCGAGGAAGAAGTATTGACTATATATATATATAAATCAACCACAAATTCACGACTCTTCCCCATAAAATAAATGGGTCGAACGATGGCCGAGTGATTAGAGCGCTGATCATTCTTATCGGAGTTCGTGGGTTCGAATCCCACTATGGCATGGATGTTTGCTGGCGTTCGGAATCAAAAACAAAATTATCAAAAAATATAGTAAGAAATAAAGAATTAATTATTTTTATTTTACCTCAAGTGTTGTGTACGATAGATGATCAGTTATTTAAGATGATTACTAAGGTGGTTAGAATGATCTGATTTCATTTATACTATTTATTGCTTCTATTAAAATTTTTTCAAGAAAAATAGTAGTAGCAAAAATTTTAGAAGTAGATGATATTCATCTTGGAAAACTTTAGACAAAAATCAAAATACTAACAGACAGAATTTTTTAGAGTATCATGGCGAGTTTTCCTATATTACACATTACGCAATATATCAAAACGGGAATATAGACGAATCGACTTTAACTGAATTCATTAAGAGTCAAGTCTATAAGTCATAATATTGATAAAATTTTTAGACAAAGTGAAAATCCAATGAAAATGAGAGAAAATTAGAAAATTTACAGAAAAATAAAGATAACTTTTAAAAAATATTAAATATTGTAACACATATAAAATATAAAATCGTTTTTATATTTTAAGCAAATAAAAGTTTCAATATTTATCCAATGAATTCACAACATAATTTGTATTAGATGACCCAAGACTAGGATTTCCGCTTCCTGATTTCTAACAAATCTGATACAAGTGTGATAAAAAGATTTATTTTTTTTCTTGAGAAAAGTAAAGATGCACTTTTATGATAAACAATTGTAATGAGCAAATCTCCCCCCCCATACACACACCTACAAATTGGACACATATTTTACAAAAAAAAAAAAAAAAAAAAAAAAAAAAAAAAAAAAAAAACACTAAAAATATTATGAAATTTGAAAATTAAAAGAGAAAACTTTCCTGCAATATAAGAAGGAAACTTGGGTGAAATCTGGAAGGACTGACTATACTAATCCTTACTTTGCTAACTATACCACCCAGCTAGATATCTAAATGATTTCAGCTTCTGCATTGGTATTTTTTTTTTATTTCTAACACTTAACCAGAAAAATAAGAGAAGGTAAATACATTTTTAAATATTTCATATTGTTAAGTTATTAAAACTGTTGAGTAATAGTAAAAAAAACATCTTTAAAACACCACGGCTGAGCAATGACCTAATCGGTAGGGTGCTGATCTTAGGTACTGCAACTCGTAGGTTAAAATTCCAATGCTGACATGGATGTATGTAGCCGTTCGGAAGGCAGTAGGTTCCAGTTTATTCAGATCTTGTGTAACAAAATAGTATACCGTAGCCCTCCAAACCAAAGGAAATCACCGCATAATAGACTTAAATAAATATGTAAAAATATGAATAAAATGTTTATATCTTAATTTTATTTTTAAAATTCTTGCATGTAACTTTTTTGGGAAGCGATAATTTATTCATATTGATGCAATCGGGATATTTCATTTCAATTTCAGTTGAAAGGCTTTTAAAACGTTTTCTAAAATTAAAGATGTTTATCAGTCAGAATTCATTAAAATGTCGAATCAAAAACTTAATATACCCTAAAAATCAAGAGGGGCAAAACTACAAGTCCGAGTACCTATACTTCCTTTTAAAAAATTCCCAGGATAGGTTGATAACTGCAATTAATACGCACTTAGAACAATCAATTAGAACACATCTTAAGCATACTAACAAAAACAGAATAATTTCAAATTTCATTAAAATGTCTAATAAAAAATTTTACTCATGAATTAAACCCTAAAATTTCTGAGGGGCAAAACTACAAGTCCGAGTACCTATACTTCCTTTTAAAAAATTCCCAGGATAGGTTGATAACTGCAATTAATACGCACTTAGAACAATCAATTAGAACACATCTTAAGCATACTAACAAAAACAGAATAATTTCAAATTTCATTAAAATGTCTAATAAAAAATTTTACTCATGAATTAAACCCTAAAATTTCTGAGGGGCAAAACTACAATTTTGCCCCTCCTCTAAAAATTCTGTGTGGGGGCAATTGACCCCCCCCCCCAAATTACTTCTGTGTTCTCTAATAACGAATAAAAAAGAAAGAAAATGAAGTTATACTTTGATAATAAATGAAAAACGAAGCATGAAAAGAAACTAGTGATTTTAATCTAGTTTAATATAGCGCTTATTGTACCAGAAAACAGATTTATCATGAGTAAAATGTATTTGATATTCAACATTTAAAAATTAGATCCTAAGAAGGCTGTTGACATTTAAGAGTGAAATTCACATTCAACAGAAGTTTTTCATTTTGATTGATGTAACCACATTTGTATTTCCTAGATAATAGTTTGTTTATATATATATATATATATATATATATATATATATATATATGTATGTATGTATATATATGTGTATATATATATACACATATATATACTATTTATTTATATACTATATATTTATATAACCTATATATATAGGTCAGAAATATATATGAATGAACCGGATGTTCATGACTTGAATTCCACAGCGACTTTAAGAAGTAGGTCCCGATTTCATTAGAACCGTAACGCTCCAAACCAAACATCATATAGTGTGAATAATAAAGTAGTAAAATATGATTAATGAGTCTTGTGCCTTAAACACTCATATAAAAACAAAAGCCAAAGAATGGGGTATGAATCATTGCTCAACTGGAGTGAAAAATAATAATATAAAAAAAAATAGAATTTTAATTTTTTTTTATTCTAAATTATTGAGTACTGTAGATGATCTGTTATTTAACATGTATAATAAGGGAAATGATGAAAAATGACACATTATCCTTTTGGACTTTTATAATATACACACGGAATTAGTCAAACTTTTCGTATTTAGTATTCATTTAAGAACAATTTCCTAAATTAAAATTAATTTCATAAATTAAAACTAATTCCCTAAATTAAAACTAATTCTCTAAATTAAAATTAATTCCTAAAATTAAAATCGTCACATTATCCTCTTGCACTTTTATAACTAACACTAAATTTCCTAAATACTGAATAAGAAGCCAAGTTGGAAGCCTTGTTATGAAGCTAAGTTCAATCAAACCGGAATTGCCTACCAGAAAATAAATCTATCACCTGATTAAAATAGGTTTGGCGAAATATAGGCGAAAATAACCTCCTCACTGAGTAAGTGACGTAACAGATATCTAGACCAATCGTAGACGAGACAAATAGGTTGCTAGAATGGCTACCTTAATTCAATAAGTATCGCCCTTCGAATACCGCCAAAAAGATCGCCAATCCAGCCGAAACCCAAGTGCTCCTCTTCCCCCTATGACAATATTAATAATATTTTATTTCATATATTTTCGCAAGACTAAATCTTTTTGTGAAAAAAAAAAGAGCTAAATGAAACTAATTCAAGTAATATGGGAAATATAAATTATTATAATAGGATTTATGATTTGTAAACTGTTTAACTGTAAAACTGTATATTGAAAAGTATTATCAAATTCAACTCTGAATTTCTTTGGAGTTGGTCTGTTTTATAGATAAGTATTATTCTGAATAAAGTCTAGTGAAGGCTATATTATTAAACTATCAGCAATTTATTATCGTACTTTTTTATATCTTTGCTCTTTTTCAGTTAGTTTCTCATTTTACTGAACTTTATTCTGGAAAATTTACTATTTCCTTTTTCATAAAGTATTTCTTTTCTTCCTTGTAAAATATTTATAGTATATATTTCTAATGATCAAGATATATATTGGCCAAATTTATTTCTGAAATAATTCAAAATTGTATTTTGTGAAGATATTATTTTAGTTATTTTAATTCTTAAAATGTTTTGACAATGGAAAAGCTAGATGAATACTTGATAAATACTGCTATAAAGAATATAAGCAGTATTTATTTGAGTGTTTTTTTGGCTATAAAAATTCAAAGCAGTGTTCACACATTTATTATTTTATATTATTTCGTTATTTTTATTTTGTCAACTTTGAAATGTGAACCATATTAATTAAAAATTTGCTATCTATTCAATTTCCCGTTTTTTGGATTTTTACAACAAAGTATCATAGAGGAGAGCTAATTTAAACTGCTGAACTGAAAACTAATTGTAAAATATGTAAGACTACAGAAAAGAAAAAAAAATTATATTATGACTGTGGATAATTTGTTAAATTGTCAGTATAATTATTTTTGCCAATCTCATATTTCTATAAACTATTATGATTTCTTGAAATTTTTCTAATCAGATATTAAAAAATCATATAACTTAAAATTTTGTAATCATTAAAAAGCATTCAAAAAGTATTTGAAACTATTTTACATAATATTTAATAAGTAACGTTAATATGTAAAGAATGAGTAATACAATAGAAAATGTTACAAGTAAAATATGTGGTAAGTAGAAATGTTAATTAGTATTTACATTCTTAAAAGTTTAAAAAAAAGGTGAATGTACATTAACAGAGTTGCTTCATTGAATAAAGACAAAGAAAATATATTAAAAGTTGAACATTTGTTTTCCACAACTGTTCAAAACCATAAAAATAATTTCATAATTTTTAACTTAATTATATCATATGACAAGTTGAACTCTTGTGTAGTTTCTATGGCATTTAAATTGTAGTATAAGTTCCTCTGTCAAGTGTGCATAACATCATGCAAATCTACTGAATTCAATTTCTAGCTAATAAGTTGCTTTTAAATAAATTGAAAGTAAAACAAAGATCATGATGATTGAAATATATTTTTTGAATACAGTAAAATATTGACACAATGTATATAATGTTAAATTTAAAAATAAATTAAATCTAAGCATGCTAAATTAATGAATAAGATTTAGATACTTTCTCAATTGGTTTCAACAAAAGTTTGTATTAAAGAGATGATAAAATGAGTTTGATTAAATAAGAGTTAATTTTCAAATCATGTGTCAAACCAAAATGTTTATGTGTATGAGTATAAAAATATGTGTAAGATTATAACAGTGTTTCTGGCAGTTTTTGATTATATTTTTGTGCATTAGAAATGGGATGAAAAATACAAATTTGAGTGAGAAAATATTAAAAATTATCTTATGCACAGTTGTAAAAATTTAAATTATAAGATTGCCAATTGTAAAATTATTAAGTTCTTATCAAAATAAGTCTTGTTTTATTTTTGCAAATCATGCTTTGTATTGAATTATTGTTGGCCAACTTGAGCGATTAAGATAACAATATAACAACCTTTACCTAACTTTCTCAAAAGTAAAATTAATAAGAATGCGCCAATATCAGCGATAGTGCGCCGACTATTATAAACCTGAACTTGAGCTAAACAGCATAGAAATAAGGTAAAGTCCGTGAGCATGCGCAGATAGCTGGGTACCGATTCACTGTGCAGAAGCTCCTATGAGAATTCATTTGTGCTTGCTCTGAGTATGCGAATTCAATTCCTGTATATTTCGATTAATTTTTTTTTGTAATAATGCCGTATAAATGTATTGTTCTTATTTGTAAAAGTAATTATGACTCCGAAGGTAACAAAAAATCAGTTTTCTCGTTTCGAAGAAAAGAAATTTTGGGACAAAAGTGGATTATTTCGATTCCTAGAAAAGCCTGACTGTGAACAAGAATTGTCATGTAAGTAAACTCTATTGTTATTTACAATTTTTAGGCATAAGATATAAGATTAAACCCCTACTTAAAAAGTATATTTTTTTTTACAGTTACTCTAGATTATAGACAGTACTTTTGTTTTGACTAACGTATATGAAGAAATTTGATGAATAAATAAGAATATTCTATGTTTTTTAAACATATATATTAAAAATTATTCAAATATTAAAATGTAGTTTGTCATAAATAAATAATACTAGCAAATTTTACAATGCAATATTACAATTTCTTTAGAATCAACTACTTAATTAAAATTATGCTAAAAAACATGTTAAATATTGTATTTTTTTCTAAATTGAGTTAAAAGAAACAGTTCAAAATATAATGTAGTATTAACTTTTATATCATTAAAACGTCATTCAGAATTAGATATTTTGATAATAAATTGATTAATGTTTGATATTTGAAAAATATTCCTATCTGTATAGACGGTTGAAATTTTTGTATTTTCATTTGTAAAGCAACTAAAAGAATAAAGTAATTATATATTATATATCATTGAAGCTGACCTTTGGATATAACCTTTTTAATACTTTAAAAAATATAGTGAATTTCTGTTTAGATAATTATTTTATAACATAAAAAACTGTTTTATTTGTAACATACTAAAATACTGTACCGTCTCTTGTTAGGAAAGAGGAAAAAGTATTATCAAAAGCCATTGAAGAGAGCTTAGAATTTGTGGAAAAATCCAAATATATTTTCAATTTGTGTATCCAAAAACGAGCTGTATAATCGTTGGATATTTTTGGATATGAAGATTAATATATTCTTTGCACATATAGTTACCAAATCCATAAATAACTTCTTCCGTTTGTATTGATAAAAAATTATCTGTATCAGTATTTTTTAACAATACAAAGTTCAACAAAAGAGGTCAGTATAACTTTCCCTGTGTTTTTACTGACTTAAAATATATATTTGATGTATTAATTATTTAGGTTAATACTCACAGGTTGTATATTGTAAATGATTTTAATATATCTTGAACAAATTTTCTTAAGTATGTTATGTATATTTTCATTGTGTATGTATCAAGTTTAAAGATATAAAGTTAAAGTCTAATTTTCTATTAATAGAATTATTACTCTGTTAATCAATAATGAAATTTTCATTCTCGTGTTTAATTTAACATCAAATGTAAAAAAAAAATTCTGATTTTGTTTTGTTTTCGAGAAATAAAATTTCATATATATGTATGTTTTTTTTTTTACCTTATTTAGTACAGTGTTTACTTGGGGTTTTGCTCTTCAAAACTTGGGGGAAATTTTTGTACTTGAAGTTAGATGAATTAGTTTTAAATATATTTCCTGGATTAAATGTAGAAATTTCTTAAAATTTTATGAATGTATTTCTAAGTAGTAGAAGAAGCATAAATAATAAAATTCTAGGATGTTTTATTTTTCTTTTAAAACTATAAACATATTTAAGTAAGTGTTGTTTTTTAAAATAATTTATAACTCCATTTCATATTTAATGCACTATCCATATAATAGATAAAGTATGTTAATATCTTGATTATGGGGATGATAGGTGTTATTGTGAAAATCTGGAAGGATTATAATTTGTGCTTGAGTTAATTCTTTGTTATTAGAGAATTCAAATTTTAGAGTGTATATGTTTTACAAATGTGTGTTATTTTAGGCGTATTTGATAGAATAAACAAAAAGCAATACATTCTGTGTCAGAGAACGGTTAATGTTAATAAAAAAAACTGAAATTTGCTATAAATAATCGCCAGTAAATAATAAATCAAATTTTTTTGTTGCCGTTAAAACTACAGCTTCAACTGAATGGCTTTGATAGTCAGCCTTATCCCGTGACTTCACAGTGAGTGTGCTCAGGCCTTCTCTCTTTAGGAGGTGTTGGCACTAGAGGGCTTGGCCCAGGAAGTGCTGTAGATAACCCTTTCTGTGAGCATCTGTGAAGTGATGCAGAAACATGTTTTCAGATAACTCGAGTGAGAATGCAATCAGGACTTAGATTACAAACAGAGACTGTATTTTTAAACATAAATTTACAGTTGAGTCTTAGAAAGATTATTAAAACAATGTTAAGCAATATAAAAGCTTCTGTAATTAAAAACTTGAAAAAATCGACACTTATAACATTTGGAAATAAATTTTGAAGCAGATTTTGAAACGTGTCTTCATTGGCCGATCTGCAGAAACTGCACTGTGTGTATGGTTTTAACTTAACATTTTCAGAGGTATTTTAGTAAAAAAAATTAAATAATCCATAATTTTATCACTTAAGCCTCTGACTGCTCAATTTTTAGACCGAAATCGCTTTAAAAATGACATATTATTTTTATTGCCTATTTGAAATCTATATATATTGGAGAATTCAAAAATGCATGTTTTCTTTCCAGGAAATATTTTTTTATCTAGATTTTTAGCCTTAGAAACTAAGTTGTAAGTATCATTAGAAACTAATTTCAGATGATTTCACCAAAATAATTCTTTTTAAAATAAATTTCTATTGAAATACAGTTAGCTTCTATTTATTAAATAATATAAAAAATATATATAAAATTTAAGAATATATAAAGGACTGACTAAAAATATCTTAGAAATGCAGTTTAGTGTGATAGGGTTTGAAGCAGGATTCAAGGCAAAGTCCAACTTCCCAGTCTTTGCACCAGATTCGTGTTTCTTTGCAATTTTTTTTGTCATTTGCATCTTTTCCTGAACAGCATACACGACATTGTCTTCGAGGTTCTCTTTTTATGGGTTTAGGTGGTATGTCAGTTGGAAAAAAACGAGGTATCGATATCAAAGGGTTCCAAGTAGAACTCGGTCTTCCAGGACAACTGCTTTTATTTGTATCCGAATATTTTTCAATACTTTCTTCAACAAATTTCAAACAAAATTCCAAAAGTTTTATAGTTTGTCTGGGGTTTTGCTTTAGTAAAGTACATAGGCATTCCACAACGATTAGTCTAAGAACCGCCTGAAAATTTTAATATAATGATTCCCCAGTTGTTTTCGGAGCGTAGCGTTCCTATCAATTTTGCAACACTGCCTAACGCTTTGCACGTTTATTGATTCATTATCAAATTCATCACTATATGAGAAGCAGTCCAAAACTTCTATATCAATATCATTATCTCAACTAAAATTGCTTTCAGAATCTGAATCAGGAATATACACTCTGTCAATCGCTGATCGTTTTCTAGCAGCCATTTCTGATAAGAAAACAGCAAAAAGTTAGCGGTAATCCTACGCGCCTTCAAATACAGCAATTAAATTGATAACTAATGGTATCTGTTGGTCAAAACGTAAATTAAACGTCTAATACTGTATATGATTTATTTAAGACCTTAAACGGGGAATAAACGGGATGCGCTCATCGATAAAGGAAGAAAAACACATGCCCGCGGAAATCACGGGATGAGCAGAATTTGCTACATTTGAGTTGCCCGTGGAAATCGCGGGATGAGCAGGCAGAGGGTTAATGGATATCAAATTTTGTTGTGATGAAAGCATAATTATGAGATTTATCAGTAATTTTATGTTTGGTTGTTTCTTTTCAATAGATTAATTTTTTTTTAGATCATAAGATTGCTACGCAATCTACTAATGCTTCCACTTGCTGCTTCTTATTTTTTAGTGCATTGTTTATAATTATCTGCATGTATAGACCTAAAGTGGGTATAGCGTCTTATATATGGATCTAGAGAACATATATAGTTTGTCCTTTTTGGCAACATTTTTGCTGTTGTCAACTAAAAGTTGCCAATTAGTGGAAAAAATGTTTTTTGTTGCTTTGTAGAAAACCATTCTACTTCTGCAGAAAATATTAATTGCAGAAGATAAATAAAATTTGCAAAAGTTTTGCAATGAGAAAAAGCATAAAAATTGAAAAATAAATTTATGGCTTTTACCTGTATTATAATCACTCAAAATTGGCAGTATTGCATATGTAACTGATCTGCTATCTCAAAAAGATACTTTAAGTAAGCCTGAAGAAAGCGATACATTGTCTGAAGTAGCACTTTTTAAGTTTTTTTTTAGTTTATTGCTTAATTTTATGAAAAAGTCCTACCTTCAGATATGATTACCAGAGTTGAAACTATTGTTGGTCTCTATTAAGTAAAATTATTGACTGCATGGTCTGTGCCACAATTCTCAAACTGAGTGCCATTGGCAGTATACCTATGTATATATATTTGAATGATTGATAGAATATAATTAAACTTTTCTGTATATTCACTGTTATTTTGAAAAATTGGTTTCTTTTTAAGTCTTTTGGGTTTGGTGTCCTAACTGTATAGCAAATTTAATCACTCATTATATTCAATAAAGTTTCTGAAATGTTCTGCCAAGATCCTCATGTTCTGTTAATGACTCATATTTAAAGCATGTATTTTATTATTTTAAGAATGGCTATACTTTTTGGCAAATATTCATTCAAATTGCCCTCCTAAGGCATATCCAACAGGAAAGTCACTTGTGCTTACTCTGATTATTGATATTGTGAATGATTTTTAATGCTATTTAAAAACATTAGCATTAAAAGCATTCGTTAGGATAATCTTTGATTTAATTTTTATTTTAATTAATAATTGTATTTGTGAATTTAGGCATCTGAATAAGTGTTATAATAGTAGGGTACTAGTACTTTAAAACAGTAGTTATTAACCTTTTATTTTCCTCTTATGAAAAGCCACTGGTTCAGGCCAAATGGATAGGTTTCTCTTTATCAAAACCAGAATTTGTGGGTTTGAATTCTACTGCTGGTATGGATGTTAAAAAATTTTTCAGCTAAGTCAGTATTCAATTCTCCTCTCCTCCACTGATAAAACTGTACCATAGAAATGCATTGCAAAACAAGATTGTTTGACCAGCTCTTTTATTCTTCCACATATCTTCTAAACAGATGACTTGGTTTTAGATTGCAGTTAGATATGGAAAACATTCCCTACCAGTTCTGTTTTTGTTAAATAAAGATGGGTTTCATTCTTTTGTACAGCAGATGAACAGTTGCTTTTCCCAGAATATTTGTTATAAATTGCATGAGCTTCAGTAGGTAACACTACCAGAAGTTTTTTTTTAATTATCTGGTGAAAAAAAATTAATTTACTCTTATACTTTGTAATTGATCTAAAACTGGTTTTCTGGCCTTAGAATCCTTATTTGACATTTACAACTTTTGACTGAGATACAAGCTAGCTATTTCTAGTTCTTGCTGCTATAGGATATTAGCATATAATTTGAGGGAAAGTAATAAATATTAGTTTCTTGCTTTTGAAAGTTATTTTCTGTTTTTCATTCTATAAAGAGTAGTATGTAGATGAAAAAATTCTTGTAGATGAAAAAGTTAATGCAAGAGACATTACATTGGTTTGTAAAGCCTAGACATTAAATTTGAAGATTTAGAAAATGAAAATGAAATGATGGTGATTGTAAAATTGGCAATGGTAAACAGATTTTTTTTCCAATGGGTATCATAGATTTATAGCTAAGACAGACACAGGATGTAATTAAAGCATTATGTTCTTGTAAAAAATAGCAAATGGATTTATTGGGTTTCACATTATCAGTTTTAGAGACTTTAGTTTTAAAGAATCAATCTAAAAAATGAAAACTACCAGTTAGTCCATTTGAAAATGTAAAATATGATGTTATTGTCTACTTAATTGAAAAAAGTAGGATTAACATATACATTAAAAAGGTGCAACTTTAACATATCTCATTGTAAAAAATGCAAGTATACTTATGTTATATTTTTATAATGAAAGAAATTTCTTGAAATTTTTTCACATTAAAAAAAGCACAAATAATGCATTTTGCATGATATTATATTTCATGTCCTGGAATCGACGACATATATTGGTAGCATACTGCATTAATGTTCGCCTGAAGTTGTTAGCAGCCATTTAAGTTTATTTGTAAAGTTAGAAACCAACCTAAATTGGATTTGCTGCATTATTTCACTTCCGTATCCAAAAATGTTCATCAGCAAATGAGTTCATTTTACAATGCTAAAACAATGCTTGAATGGCTTTTGTCATATAGTTACCCCCAAACTGATATGAACTTGACTCCCTTGAATGAGACTAAGTGCACTTTCTCTGGCAACTTTCTAATTCAGAACTCCTGTGGTCTCTTAACAATGCAGGTAGTTGTCTAAAAGTTGTGAAATTGGTCTCAGGGTCCACTTCAGTCTGGGTAAATGAATACAAAATGCAATTTAAGATTTTATTGATGGGAAAACAGAAGCATCTGCACTCTTATATTGAGTTCCTTTTCTGTATTATGGTACTCACTATTTTATTAAAGTCATAAGTCATATGCAAGCTTAAAAATATTTATTCATTTTGGACTAATAAAACATCTGTAAAAGTAAAAAAGAAAATAAATCCTCAAAAGTCCTTTGTCCTATTAATAGTTCATGATTAAACTAAACTGGAGTCATACCCAAAAGGGTTAATATAAAATTTTGTTTAATTTAAAAAATATTGCCTATTTGAAAAAAATATAGGATATGCTTAATAGAAACCAAACATTAAGCATAACATATATTACAATATTTGTTTTTCAGGTATTTGGTAGCCATTGTGTTATGTATGGTTTCTGTGGAGAGAATGACTTTGGAAGAGCGACTTGTTCATATAATGGCACAGCAAAAGCATTAGATGATGAGCATGCATTGGAGATTTTACGAGAAATTTGCCCAGATGTCTTACAAGGTAGGTACTATTATGTGTTTTCTTAAGCTAATACGTTATCAAATAATCGTACCAGGGCTGATCATACTAGGTCCCCAAATCTTAAAGCTGAACTTTGAAATATTTTTTGTAAATCGTAATAATATACTTCAATTAAAAAATAAAATTTCATAATAAAAAGATTAAATTTTTTTGTAGAAATTAAGTTTTTATTAAAGAATTACTACATTTTCTATTATCAATAATAAAATACAAATTTCTAATTGGTTCTGCTTATCTAAAAAGTTATATTTTTGTGCTCAAATATGTACTATTACCAAAAGGAGCAGTAACATCAGTCTTCACTTTCAAACTTTTTTTATACTTTCAGTATTCATATAATGCAACAAAATTTACTGGATGATTTAAACATATTTTATCATTCATTAAAATGAGTTATTGTCATTTGAAAAATTCATATCTTTTACAGTAATTTTAAATTTTCTTATGTTATTCATATTTTCAGTTTGAAGTTCTATTTGATCTAATCATTAGCTACATCCTCATAATATCATTAATTTTAGTCATGACAAGATTGAATTTTTACACTCATTTTAACAAGGCTTGTCAGGTAACATCTAAATCAGTAGGAAGTTGCTTTTTGGGATTAAAGTCTGAAGGTTGGAATCTTGCTGTTGTAGGTCATAGTCCTCATGTAGCAGAAGAAATGAACCCTAGCTCTACAAGCTGAACCATTAACATGCTATAACAAGTTTTCAAATCATCATAAAAAATGAGCACCATAAACATAGAGCTGATACCTTTGTTTTAAAAAGATTATTGAAACATCAGTCTCTGTACTCTTACTTTCTGGATGCTATCCATATAGTTTTATGCCAAACAATAGCCGAATGGGTAAGGTCCTGCTTGCCAGTACTGAAATTCAGCAGAACGTATGGATCTTCATAACCGTTATGAATCAGTTTTAACCCCCTGTTTTGCCTGTATACTGTACGGGTATCAATATTTTTCCCTTTCTTGTTTTGATTTGCCTAAACTCAAATGGATTGAAAGAGAAACTTTAATATTAAAATATTTCAATATGTGTCTCAGCTTGTCCATGTTATTGAAAGACATTCTGTTTTTATCTTTTGTTACCAGAAGTCAAAAATATTTTGCACCCTTTGTTCTTGAAATTTTGTTATATGGTATTCTGGTTCCAAATTCAAAGCGTTTTAGGTATGGATGATACAATAGATGATGATACTTTATTGTTAGGTGTTTTGGATGATTCAGATGCAAATTTAGAACTGTCTTCTAATGTTTTAGATAATTCTTCAGATGACACATATAGTGAGCTTAGCTCCGATGTAGATTTAATTTTGAATCCGTGTTCCAGGCTTAATTTTACTGGTATTCCAGCTGTAAATGTACAAGTTGATGATGCTTTAGATGAACTACAATTTTATGAAACATTTGATTCTTCGTTGATGAGTAAAAGTGTAGAAGAAACTACAAAAAGCCAACATATTGGTGCATATCTGTTCCAAATTTATAAAATAAAAAAATTCTTAAATTCATTAATTATAAAAAAATCTAAAAATTCTTTCATTGTCCTGTTATATCAAGTTCAGACTTTAATTATATGCAATAAAAATATATACTTTTTTTAGGAACATTTCTTGTAAAAAAAATTGACCAGTTAAGGGGTTAAGCAGTAGCTTATTCATCCTCGTGTAGCAAAACAGGAAACTGTAGTGCTTCAAACTAACCAACCATAGAGATTTATATGTAATCCTGTGTATATGTTCAAAAGACATTCTTTAAATTGTTTCAAATAATTATGTATACAACTTGAATGTGTGGAATTTCAGCAAAATTTTGTGTTCTAATTATGTTTTTTTCTTCTTTGAACAGAGAGTAACTTGTTATGCTGTAGTGCAGAACAAGTGAAACAATTGGATAAAGATCTGGGCCATGCAGCTACACTGGGTCTAGGACGGTGCCCATCCTGCTTGTCCAATTTCCGGAAGAATTTCTGTCACTTTGCGTGTTCCTACAGACAGAGTGACTTTTTGAAAGTAGAATCTTTGGGCCTCAGTGATGAAGATGATATTGTGATTGAGCGAATCTCTTATTTTATGTCTCGCCGGTAAGGAGAGAGTATTAGGTATTAGGTTGACTATGAAGTTACTAGACAATTGTTGGGATTGTTAAGCAATTGTAGAGTATATATGCAGTGAATAATCCTTTAAATTTTTTTATTACATAAATTCTTCAAATAAATACAATTTTTAAAAAATTTTAAGATCAACTCTGAAAATTTTTAAATGTGCATAACTTTTATAAAAAAAAAAATCCTTTTTAATTATTGCATTACTGTAGAACTTTAAATGTAGCACAATAAAAACAACTGTAGGTGACAAATGTTTTATTGAGTGTTAAAACCCAAGCCACTTACCGTCAGCATATAGATGATTTAGAATAAATTAGCATAACATCTGACACTAAAAATGAAATCAAGTGTAAAAGACTGAAGTCATGTGACCTGTAATATGTGTTCTTTAAGTACAGAGATTTGTAAAAATGGGTATAAGAAGTTCAACGTAACTTATTAAAGGGTTAAATGATAAATAAAAAACAAACTACGCTAAATTATTTCTGATCTGAAAAAATTAATACTAAGCAGGGGATATGACATATTTAACACTGTAATCGCATAGTATCTCTCTGATATTCAAGTTCTCTTTTATGGCCATATGTTTCTAATTTTTAATGAAATGTTCCATTATCAATTATTATCAAATACATAAATGCTGTTTTGAATATCTATTCAACTTTAGGATCTAGGATAAATTATAGATAATTGTGAAAAGTCAGTTATGTATTTCACATTTATAAGGAGACCATCATTGTACCTTCTACTGACACAAGTATTGGAGTGTTTAAAATATAATATATTCAATGTATTTTTTCTATCAGATATATATTACCTTTCAAAAGTGTTATGAATGAGTTTTATTTTTTAAATAAAATAGGCTGAGGCATTTCGTATACCAAAGGTTTATAATTTATTGTGTGTGGACAGTTGTGTTTTCCTATGAGAACTACTAAAATATTGCATTCAATGTTATGTGATAAAATTTGATATTGTGTTCATTTTTTTTTTTAATTAAACTTTCTGAGCTATTAAAAGGGAATACTGTTAGTGATTTTCATTACAAAAATATATTATAACAGTAAAACGGGATTTACACTACTGTAATTCAGTAATTTTTTTTTAGATCCCAATGTGAAAAAACTGAATATCTAATTAGGATAGTGAAAAATTGAAATTAAAGTATTAGAATATACAAGACTATATTATACAAACTTGGAAAAAAATATTTAAAAAAATGCTGTTTTATAACTGTTTCTTTGCTTATGCATTGATTTGTTTAAACATCTTGTTATGGTTATCTTTAGTAATAATAATATCAAACCTGAAATTAAAATTAGACTATGCAGTAAGCAAATATTACTTTGGATTCAAAGGTTTACCACATTCAAATCTGAATGCTAAAGTTACCTTAATTAAAACTTAAATGAGACTTTCTGTTTTGTATTATATAGGCATTTTTGTGCTTTTATGTTGACAAAGATAGTCTTTCAATTTTTCAAACATAAAAAGCTTTAAAAAAATTTGTAATAAAGAAAACAATAATATCACAGGTCATAATAACTTCAAGGAGATATAATGAACCAGATATTACTGTATGTTTCGAAATATAAGCTCACCCGTATATAAGCTGAAAGTATGATTTCCTTTTTAAAATTTACCCGAAGTTCAAGAACTGTATATAACCTAAAATGATAAAAACAATATCTAAAGTGTTTATATATATCGCCATGGAACTGAAAATGTCACTAAGCAGGTAAAATGGTGAAAATATTTTCCAATCAAATTACTTTAGATTAAAACACTAGACTAATGATTCTGTCTCAAACCTTTTTTGTCACCATCTAATTTTGTAAGTACTTTAGAGGTAGAGAATTGCTTGTACCTCAAGACAAATAGAAGAATATCTCAGTGCATTTTGAAAGTGGTGAGGGAAAATAACTTTCATTTTAAATTTTATTAACTTTATGCTTCTTAATTAACTTCATAATTTTACACAAACTTATCTAGATTATTGTGTGGCGATAATTGCAGCCAGTGGTATTTTTACTTAGATGCTAATGACACATTTCAATTCTGGTAACCTATATAAAGATAACTTTTTCATAAATTTAAGCAGTATAAGTTTTTTTTTAAAAAAAGGAAAAAAATGCTATATTTGGCAATCTATCGATTGCTTCTGGCTTACACAGAATTATGTCTATTAAAAGATTAGTCAATCTGCTGCCATTATTGTACTGTTATTTTGGAACAATTATAACACAGATAAGAGTAATTCTAAATTTACCATTTTTTGTGTTTTTCTCATTTTGTAATATTTACAAACTTCATTTACTTTTTGCCATTATGCTTTTTTTTTTTTTTTTTTTTTGCTTTACTGTTTTTTTAATCATTTAGCTACTTTTTGCCGATTTGGCGACTCTTTGTCACTAACTGCAAATGTTTGGAAGTTTTATATTGACACCTAAATTTATTACTCAAAGTTTGCTGTGGGACTGACAAAGCTTAGACATAATTTTAGGCTTAATGTTTTGGCAAACAATGAAGATGAATGCTTAGGAAAATGGTTTGTTTAGAAAAGAGAAAGGTTCCATTTTAGATGATCATCTTAGAAAGTCTAAAATTAATAAAGTGTTAAAGAGATACTTAATTTGATAAAGCCTGCAGAAGCCTACCTGGTCTATGCCAAGTATATGAAGGCATTTATTCACTACTGGTTTTAAGTTTTTATTTTCCTAACAAACTTATGAAAATAGCTCTAAATGATATATGTGCTATGCATAATTTATTTGTGTTTTATTTTAGATATGCCGAAGGAATGTTTTCATCCTGTAAATACATCCATGGGTTAACACCAGGTTCAACTGTGGTGGACTTGTGTGGTGGTAGGGGCAGTGACTGTAATGCAGAACACTGGCTCAATTTTATGGGATCTACTCCTGATCACAATGGCTTCTCCACTTTCCAAATTGATTACCACCTCACCAATGATAGTTTGGTTATTGTTAATGGGGAAAAGTTCATTCCCATGAATGAAAATATTACTTTGTAAGGTGGGTTGATTTAAATTTTGTTTGGTAATGTTTCTTATTGAAATGTATTTTGAGAGTTCAACACTATCAGCTTTTATAATATCAAATTGAGATTCATTTCAGAGTAAAAAACTGAAATGGTGCAAAACTTTTTAAATAACTTTTTGATGTACTAAATCATAATTCATATTTTAAAATAGAATACTTTAATTGAAGAAAATAAGTAAAATTGTTTAATCTATTTTGGAAGGAAAAATGCTTCTAACGAATGAATTGTAATGAATCAATTACTTTTCAGGTGTTCAGAAAGTCCTTACCCGGGTCAAGAAGCCTGTACTTGTCTGGATTGTGAGGCTGCCTGTAAACTGAATATTGCTTCTCCACCTCCCTTACCTGCTGATCCAGAGCCTTGGATGTTGCTGAATTTTGATGGCATATCTCTGGTTTGCTTCCTTGTTTTCTGTTTTGTGACTGGCTTCTTGTTGATAGGTTTCGTTTATAGCAAAGTGCAGTCTAGGAAGTCTCTACGCTGTAAGTTTTTATGTAATGTCTTTCTTTTTAGAATTGTAAACTATCATTTAATGGTTTTCAGTGCTTTTATTTCTTAACCAATATTATTTGCTTAAATAGTTCAATATAATTATGCAGAAATTTTGGATTTTAAAAGTATATTTTGGTAAGAGGTAAAAAGCACTGCCTGGTTGAGATTTAGCACTTTTGTCAGCTATGTTGCCATTTACTGTTAGTTAAGACATAAAATTCCTAAGAGATGAAAGTTTACAAGCCTGGCATAGCTTCCATATAGTGTTTTGTCCCCACATGTGGAATGACAAATACTAGCTTGTTCACAAAAATGTAAATATTAATAAATAAATAAACTGATGCAATCTATTGCATTTTATAAATTTATTTATTTCATATTTATTAAGTGATATTTAAACTAAAATTTTATAATGTTCAGTAGATCAACCATTGAATTTATTGAAACTTTATTACACAAATTCATATGGTCTTCTGTAGTTAGTTAGAATTTCTCAGAAAGTACTTTTTGTAATTTTGGTTCATAAAAGATATGTATTTATGATATTCAGTTATGGTATTGCAATAATTTTAAAAATAGACAAAGTTTTAAACTAATAATGAATAGTTTAGCATTAGTGCAAGTAATTTTCACATCTCACTTCAACCTAAGAAATTCTTATAAATCTGGAATCAGTATTAGTTTCTTGTTATAGTTTGTGCATGTTTCATATAAAGTTTTGCCATTTAAACAAAAATGCAGTTACTGTTATTATATAATTTTTGAATGCTGAAGAATTGTAATTTGATGCCTCTTTTTAAACAGAAAAGACTGGAACTTGATCTAGGGACTTTTTGAAAGTTTTTTAAAAAATATTACTAATTAATGAACTAGAATAAAAATTATTTAATTGTACTATACTATATGTAATTATATTAGAATATTTGTGTGTATTCCTTAAAAATGCTTCACTGAATACAAAGATTGGTATTTTGTGGTATCATTTTCCAGGTTTTATTTAGAGATAATGTGCAATTGCTTGAAGCAAAACTGCTGGTCATTTTTCTTTCTATCTAACAATAAGTTTTTCTTTTACTTGGTCTTTTGGGTGAAATTTTTCAATTTATTTTTTGGGGGGAATTGATTTAGGATGCATTTCTAAGGACTGCATTGGAATTTTGTTTTTGCTCCTCTTTTATGATCATATAGTGCCTTAGAGACATTAACCCAGTAGTTAATTGAATAAAATTCTTTCTCTGACTAATTTTTCCTCATGAGATTGTGTTTTTGATTCGATATTTCTTTGGTTTTATTTTCTGTGAGTACTGGTTTCAGCATTTCCATGCTGTGGACACTGCAAAGTTAATATTTTTTGGATGTTTGATGTAATTGCCATTACCCCTAACAGGTGATACTGAAGTTAAGATGGAGAGGAAAGGATCATCACATCGGCCTTTGATCTTATTGAAATCATATTCTTCGTCTGCCTCAGCAGTGGACTTGGGCTCTTTAGAGTAAGTGGAGTCCCTGCAATCCAAACGGTCAAGTACGTCTTACTAACCTTGCTGCTGTAACTACACGTGCAAACTAATGCTCTCCATCTCCCTTAACTGGAAAATGTTATCAGCACTAACTAAAACCTAACTCTTGTTCCTTGTGTGTGTGTTGGGAGGGGAAGGGAGAGGTTTCATTTCTGTGTTTTAAATTAGCATTGTAGGATGAAGAGCATTTGTTTAGCACATGCTGTACCTGCTGGTTTTTACATTAATTGTGCCTTTTTTTTTTAAATGTGTTTTTGCCAAGTTTTAGCTATTTATCTAATGCTTGCCACACCAAATTAAGCTATGACACTGCTGCTGTCTTTAACATAACCATAGCTTATAATGTTTAACTTCCTTGATTCAAACACTACAAGATATTGTAGCAATATAATTTTTGAATTAATACTTTAATTTTGAAAATAAAAAATATAAAGGCCTATCTAATGAAAATGTAAAGCAAAAAGCTTTATAGCCACAATCAAATTTAGTTGTTAGTAGCTTGATTGTTCACAAGATGGCTGTTAACTTTTAATTTGTACTTCGATTTTCGTTGGCCTTGCTTATATATATATATATATATATATATATATATATATATATATATGTAATATATCAAAATTATTTAACTTTAATATTTCTTCAGAAACCTCCTCTCTCCCATTTTAATTCATTTAAATCTCTTTACCAGTCTCTAAATGGTTTAATCAATGGAGTATTTTCCACTTAACATTCCTTTCTGTCATAAAACTGTAAACTTTCTGTCTATACAGCAGTTTTCAAGCTGTTGGCAGAACATGGTTTCGCGTTTTGCTGATATTGCATTTAATTCGCTTATTAAGTTGATTTTTGTTGTGATAAAATTCTTGTTGTTAGCGCTTTTGGGTGCACTTGTGTCAGAGCAGAGTGAACTCTGTGGCTTTTTGTTGTATATTGTCCAGAAGAATAGATGTGCGTTGTTGCCGCTCTGGAATAAAGTTTAAATCAGACTTCTGCGTTCTCTTCAATATGAGGCCTGACTGCATTCTCATTACTTATAGCTGTTTAGCTTTCTCCTTGGGAAGGAGTTTTATAAAAAATGGATTACATATATGTATATATATATATATAATATGTATATATATATATATAATATACATATAGAATTATGATAAAATTAGACCATCTTTTAGAATTTATTTTTAGTATGAATGGAAATCTGAGAGGTATGATAGTTATGTCTTAATCCATTTACTGCATAAAGATATGTGAAGGCTGTTAATGCTTCTTTCTGAAAATTTGCAGTATTCCAGATTATGAATTATTCCTATTTCTTTGTATTATACAATACATCTAAATGTTTGAGATAAAATTGTGGCTTTGAAACATAGAAATATACAGGTTACATTAATTTTTTAGATTGAAAAAAAATCAACTAATAAATTAGCATGTGGCAACTTTTGCATTACTGACAAGGATTGATATATTTCAGCCCAGTGACAATGAAAGTGTTATGTAAACATTTTCAACATATCTTGTATTAATGTTTATAGGTTTATCAGTTTCATTTAATTAAAAAAAGAGCAGTTTATGGATACTAGTGATTCTGCTTTAATCAAATATTCAGGTTGAAATTTTAATTCTATAAATATAACAAATTTTTTATTTTATAATAATCTTTTGTTCTGTCTAAAGCAAATTCCTAGCCTTTTTGCCGGGGGCATAAGTCATCTTAAGAAAAAAAAAATCTAAAAAGTAAATTAAAAATAGGTTTAAGTAAACAATATTCTGTAATAAAACAAATAGTATTTGTTATATATTTTAATGACTGCTCAATAAATTTAAAAAAGCACCTTCTGATTAACCATCTAAGTTCTTATAATACAACAAAGAAATTATTCTTACTATCTGTGAGTTCCTAAGTCAAATTCCATCAAACCTATAAAGATAGTTATATGGAAATAGAGAAGTGTTCCCTACCTCTTTTCTTTGAAAAATATTTAAAATCAGTTGGTGTTAATAGCTCTTTCAATAAGAAATAGATTAAACTTGTATTACTGAATATCAATTTAACAGCATTATTGCTGTAACCTAAGTTTATTGAACAGGATTATTACAATAAACTTGGTTAATGCAAGTAGGAATAATACGTTTATATAACTTTAGAAATGCTATTTTTAATGAACACCATTATTGCTACCTTATCTTAACTGAAAGGCAAATTAAAAGTAGTTAAGTCTAACAAAACCAGCACATTGATAGAGGTGCTGCCACTATTAGTTGATTCAAAGTGAAAACCCAGGATGCAGAAAAATAGAGTAAATCATATATATATATATATATATATATATATATATATATATATATATATGCAGGATATAAAAGCAGGGAGACTAGAAATGAGTAATATAAATCCCAAGTTTCAAATATAAGACAGAGAAAATTTAGAAATAGACTGGAAATAAAAGGTAGGGGATGCTGTATTCTTAAATTACATCTTTAGTTGAAGAATTTCCATTTTTAACACTTTCCTTTCTATGTAAATTTAAAAGGAAATCCTTTGAGTTGTGCACACTGCTATACCAAGTATACTTCTGAAAAATTGGACAATTTTTGTTTCTTATTGATTTTGTAGGTTTAACCTCATCTCTACTTATCTTTACTTGTACCATTTGAAAATTGGTATGAAATTAGCGTTAGATTCTAAAATTTATTGGGTGGTGAGTAGAATGTATTTTTAACATTTTTAGTGCTGACTGAAAATACTGTACTTATGTAAAGAATATCAGACCAGTTTGTGAATTTGCTACGGTTTGGGGAAGAGCTCATAAAATAATTCTCTGTTGCAAAATATAAGTTTATCAAAGACAAGTTGTTTGATAAGAGAAATTAAACCCTTTATAAAATTTATTTTGCAGTAGAGAGATCTCGTAAAGATGCCAGTGTATGTACAATGATATATCATCATTGGCACTTTTTTCAAGTGTTGTAAATGACAATATATCATTGTTCAGCACTAAAAGGGTTAAATTTCTGTTCTAGAAGAATGATCTAATCATACATACTAACAAATAACTAGAAGTATCTACCATTCAAAGGGGATGCAACCTGTTCAGAACTGTTACCGTCATCCCAAATACCTGGGAGTAGTATGTTTATCTTTTTCTCTTTGCTTCTGAACGATAGGCTGAAATTAATATTGACTTAATGTTTAAAAATTTTTAGAAATTTCTTGAGTCACATGCATATTAAGTTGTCATTTTGATCTTAGTATATTTTTAGGCGATTGAATTTTGAATATTTGTTTTTATGCAACAATCATTGGTTTCTGAATTTCTGGAATGGAAAATCAGTATTTTTTTTATTTTGGTACAGTTATAAAAGTTCCACTATTGATTAATACTTGTTCAAAAGAATTTTCAACAGGGATATTTTTTTAAGGCTTTGTTCTTCAGATAAATTTCGTAATGTTTTAAAAACTTACCTATATTGTGGCTTATTTCTGGTTAGCAATACATAGATGTAAAAGTTTTTTTTTTTTTTTTTTAAATTTAGAATTACCAAGTTTTTCTTATTTTATTTTGAATGAAGCAATTATTTTTTCTGTAAATGCTATAATTTTTTTCTACTTTGAACAAACTATTAACAACTGCTTCCCTTCAGTTGAATTTAGTTAACTCCTGCAGAGAATGCTAAAGACATTAAAAATGGAAAACTTATCTTACTTCTCAGCTAAAGTATAAAAATAAGATGCATGCATTCCCAATTTGACTCTGTAAGTTACTTACCTCATTTTTGGTACATTATGTCCTTCCAGGATCCAGTGGCATAAAACTTTATAAAACCAACCATTCCCAATTTGATACTGTAACTGTTGAAACATTTTTCATAAGAATAAAAAAGCTGCAGGATGCATCTTTGTTATGTCGAGCTTATTAAAAACCATCCAACCAAGGAATATCTATTAGAGTTTGGGAAAATTAAGCATTATTAAACATTTCAAATGTTATGGGGATCATCCAGTAAATTGTAGAGGGTGTAAAAATTTCCAAAAACCTGTAAAATTCAACAATATAGGAACATCTTCAAAACTCAATCATATTGTGCAAACACTTAAAAATAATTCTTAGAAAATTCTAATACTCTAAAAACCTCCAGTAAAACTTCAGAGAAACTACTATTATATTTTTTCGTATGTTTCAATCAAATGTCAGGAAAAATTGCAACAAATTAACAACAGTAATTCTTTCTTCAAGGAGTTAGCTGAGCTTGGTAAAATTTTTAATGAAATAAGAAACTTGCTAAGCATATCATCATTCCTAGTTTGTAAAAACTACCTTCAATAAAATCAAAGATCAGATAACTTCTGTAATAAATTAATCATGTTCATAACTTTCTAGCAGATAGTTAACTTTAGATTTATTTGTTCTTTCTCTCCATTTTTAATAACGTTGTTTTAATTTACTTTCCTTTCTGTTCTCTTTTGCTTTACTTAACTCTTTTTGTGCATATCATGTCATTAAAATTTCTGTTTTATTTCTTCATCACAAGTTTGTATATGTTCATCAATAAAGTTTCAGTATTTGAGGGCCAGTCTCTAAAATTACCATTAGATTTCCTTTCTGTGTGTTAGCCTAGCAATACTTTATGCAAATGTCATTCACTTTGTTTGATGAATAATTTTTTAGACTTTCATTCAATAGAGGTAATTTAATTTATTTTGCCTTTATCTTTACTTTTTGATTTTTGGCATGATATGGCAACACTTTTTCCAACGATAAGTGTTGCCATAAACAAAAAGTAAAAGTTAGATTTTGGTTTGGTTTTTTTTGGTTTTTGGAGCGCTACGGTCTACTTTTTGCAACACGAGGGCTAATGAGACCGGGACCTACTGCTTAAAGCCGATTCCGAACGGCTACGAACATCCATGCCATAGTGGGATTCGAACCCACGAACTCCGATTCCGAAGGCCAGCACCCTAACCATTCGGCCAAAATAGTTTTGAAAAACCAAAACTAGAGTAGGGTTAGCTAGAGTAGAAAATAAATGTGTAAGAAAGATTTTATGGTGTATTTTTGTAAATTAGCTTGTTCCACTTCTGAAATTTATCCTATATAGTTTCTTCTTTCAAAACTATTTAGGATTTAAAGATCTAGTAGTATTTAGGATTTAAAGAGGTTCTTGCTATGCAATGTGTATATCATCTAAAGGGAAAAGCTATAATTCAATTATATGTTGCTGACATAACTATATATGCTATAAATAATAAGGAATTGCAAAAAGTGGTTGAACTTATACAGAGTGTATATGGGGTCAAAAACCTAGGTCCAGTTAAGGAGTTACTAGGCATTAAGTTTAACTGTTCTAAAGGTTTTGCTACAATAAACCAGATTGAATATACACGGTTTCCGCGCACCTGGAAAGTTATGGAAAATCATGGATTTATACAATGGATTAATTTTGTCATGGAAAGTCAAAATACAAGTTTACATAACATACAAGTAAACCTTATTAAGTGTATATCCGTGCAACCCCGGGTATGGAAAGCTATTATTTACATATACATTTCAGAAAGAAACTATATTCGAATTTTAAATATGGAAACAGAAAAGGAGGGCACTTTGGAGGTATACTAATAAATTTATACAAATTTTATTATAATTAATTTAATATTTTTACTTTTAATTTCCAATTAAATGTTATGGTAGCTTATTTAGCTCACTTAAAATATAAAGGGAGAAATTTGTTAAGCATGGAAGAACTGTTTTAGAATGGCAAAGCATTAGTAACAGTGATTGTATGATAACAATGCCATAACAAATATCAGGCCGCTCGAAGAGCAATGCCATACCAATTCGGCCGATCGATGGCTAAATTGGTAGGGCGCTGCTCTTCAGCACGGAAGTTCGTGGGCTTGAATCCCACTGCTGGTATGGATGTTCACAGCCGTTCGAAAATTCGTAATTTGGAGGAAAAGAGGAAATATTTACTGTAAAGAGTTACTAGGAGTTTCAGTAAATAAGAGATTTTTAATTTGAGGCATTAAATTTTGAGATTTATATAGAAATGTTAATAATTATTGATTGTGAGGCACTAAATATTTTGGCAAAATCATTGCATTGAATTATTTAATTCTATTTTTGCTTGTCATTTGGCTGAAGTTACTGAGTTTGGTACTTATGTATTATCCCATTGACCCTATTGCCAAGTAAAACTTGTTCGCCAAGGAAACTAAAAGCAAGCGTGCTTAATAGGTGGGTAAATGTATATTATTCTGGTTTTTTGTTAAATTATAGATTAAATTTTTATTAATATAATAATTATTATTATTTAATAAAAATTAGTTAAGATTTTTGTACGAAATATAAGTTTATCTTTAGGGCTATTATATATAAACATTATAGGGTTATTGTGTTTGGCTATTATTCATGGTCACCTCGATAATACCTAAGTACCCTGAATTCAAAATTTAAATTTTTTATATGAGTTTATAAACATTTATAAAGTATTTTTTATCATGAATTCTTGTACCTTCTCTAAAAGCATACATTTTATTTGTATGTACATCAGAATTTTTATTCATATATACTTTAACAAAATATTTTTAAAGTCATGGAAAATGATCTACTAAAGTCAGGGAAAGTCATGCATTTGAAAAATTTTATTTTGGCAGATACCCTGAATATATTGATAAATGTATGAATCGTTTTAACTGTAATTTATTCTATAGAGTGTATGTGCCAATGACACCAGGCGAACATCCAAGCAAAGCAGAAATGGCACAATCTGAATTTGAGAGACTCAGGAGACGGATGTCCCTTACCGGAGCCTACTTGGATCACTTGCATATATTGCCTCAAGGACTCATTCAGACATTGCCTACTCGGTTGCCTGCCTTTCCCAATTTTGTGAATCACCAGGGAGAGCTCACTGGAATAAGCTAAGACAAGTGCTGAACTATTTGGGATCTACAAAGGAGTTGATGTTAGTCTACAAGATGAAAGACTCGCCGCTACAGATCAAAGGCTATGCAGAGAGCAACTGGGCCACTGATCCTGACAATCGTCGATCCTGGTCAGGGTATTGTATATTTGTCCAAGACAACTTGGTGACATGGCATGTGGTAAAACAGTCATATGCTGCACAATCTCCAATGGAAACAGAGTATATAGCTATTGCTGAACTTGCTAAGGAATTCAAGTATTTACATACTGTGTTTCAACATCTCCAGGATATATTCCATTTTAAAATAGAGAAACCAATTATTTTTTGTGGCAGTAGTGCTCTAATCACTTTTACTAAAAATAAAATATAAAATGTGTGGACTAGGTACATAGATTTGAAGTTTCATTTTGTACGAGAACTATATGAGTCAGGACTTTTTGATCTTCAACATGTTAGAACTAAAGACAATTTAGCTGATTTGTTTACTAAACCTCTAAAGAGAAATGTGTATGAATATCTGAGAGATTCAGTTATTGTTTAATTTATTTATTTGGAAAAGTTTGGGAAAGGAGGGCATATTGTTATTTCAAAACTATTTATTTCCCAAAACTTTTTGTTATTGTTGAATGATTGCATTAAGTTAACAGTTAAAGTTTTAACAAGTTTAAATATTTGTTTAATATTTAGACATTGCATCATTTGTGCTAATTTTCCCTTCTTGAAGTTTTTTTTAAATTTTATTTGTTTTACCTGTACTGGCAGAAATGTAGCTAAAACTTTTAACTGTTTCAACCAATTGAGTTATGTCACACCATGTTTGTTTAATTATTTTTGCATATAATTAACTGATGTTAACTATTTGATTAACTGTTTAAAATTAGTATAAATATTATGTTACTGGATGTGCATACTAGCTTGCTTTTCTCTGATGGCCCTAGTGACGCTAAGTACTGGTGAATGTTGGTAGCAGGCAAGTATGCCTGGAGTAAACCAAGTGTGGTTAAACTTGCAAGTATTTGTTACCAAGTGTGGATACTTCAAATGAAGCAGAGTAAATGTTGGTGTTTATTTATTTTTTTTTTAAGTAGAGCTACTACTTTGAGTTTAACAAGTGGTAAATATATTTTGTTGTTTACAAGAAGACTGTGTAAGCATAACTTTTATATTTTGTATCAGCTGAAGCTACTGAGAATGTTCGTCAAGATATTTTCTTCATTAATAAACTTTTATTTTTAAAAATGTAATCTTTCATATTGTTAAGATACACTCATGTATCAACATTGTTGATAATATTGTGTCCCGGAAATCGCAGGCAGAATTTACAAACATTGTGAAAGAGTTGAATACCAACAAAAGTACTGGTATAAAAATACGAAAAAATATATTTATACAACTTTAAAAACTTTACCTTTGGTGTAAATTTATACCAATACTTTTTATGCAAAGGCATTTCAATATAATTACATAATTTATGACAACTAATTTATCTAAGATCTTAAAAATAAGAAAAAACTGAATGATTACCTCAATTACTCCTTTGCGATTGAAAATACTATAAATAATTTCTAACAGTTATAGGGCAGTTTTGAAAAAAAATGTATGCAATGAGATTAATATTACAAATCCTGTTTACAAGCTATGAATGTAGTATTTATTCTATAATGTATATTACATTGCTTTAATCTATTTACGATAGGTGACGTTATAATATTAATAAAAATAAAAAATATCAAAATAATTACTTAATAAAATTCTGAAGAATTTATTAGGTGTATCAGTTGTCTTTAAGACTATATAATATAACATCTTAATGCTAAGCTAAGGATGAAAGTAGCATAATTTCTTAATTATATGTTAAAATTTTCCCGAATTTTACATTCGTTAAATAATATTAGTAAATAGAAGAAATTTAATAAGAACACAAAATATATTTAGAGTTCTTAAAATTTGTTCCTTTAAATCATGTTTACGATATTGTGAATTAAACAGTTAAGATAAAAATTCAAAAATGGATTACTATTTACTTAAAAACAGGTGACGATGAAGAAACTTGATGCGACACAGCTAAAACAAGCAGTCAAATCATGTTAGCGATCATTCGGTGACTGATAGAAAGTTCTGTTGTCTAGGAAATAGCAGTGGTTGAGCAATCGGTGATGGAAAAAGGGCAGCTTGTATAATGAGGAATTTGGACATGTGAGGGAATCGAACAACTTAGTATTTTTCTGATAATTCCAGACTCGTAGATTCCAAAAATGTTCTAAAAAATGTAAAACACTGGGTCCATCATTTTAAAAATTTATTTTAAAGTTAAGCAAAAATCATGTGATATCAAAACGCTCTGTGATTGGTTGTGACGTCATAGTTCATAATATCCAACATTTCTTATTGCTTGTAAGCACGCACTATTTTCCAATTTTGTTTTTGCAAGTTCTTGAAATTTTCTAGCTATCAAAATTTATTTTTATTTAAACCTGAAGGTTTATTTTATCAATCTCGATAGCTTAATTATCTCAATTTGATATAAATGTCTCTTCTACCTGGATTTACCAAAGGATAGCCGGACAACCTCCCGAAAATTGACAGCATATCAATGTTTTTGTTCTTGGGAAAAAAACCGGATTTTATGGGAGCAGAAATACAGGGAATTAAAACCAAAAGGTATGTAAAATCATTTATATATTTATCTAATTTTACTTAACATGTATTAATATTTTATTCATGCTAATCACAGCTCTTCTGTTTGTAGACATGGACAAGTCAAATAAATATACATATATCATATACACACATATTTGTTGTAGCATCGCTTTTTATAAGTAGAGATGGATGTATTATTAAAATAAAAATTAGAGGAGGTATTTATGCTTAATTTTATTGCAAGTTATTTTGATCTGGTTAAAACAAAAAGTATCTGAAAATTATTTTAATATTGAAGTTTGAAATGTATTAAAAATCATTCTTGGATTAAAATATCAAAATTATGTATTAAAACCATCATTATGGTTTTAAAATTCATTAACATTTCTAGATGTTTACTTTTGTGTGTAAAATACCAATTATTTCATATTTACATTCAAAATATATTCATCTCGTGAATTATTTTACACGAAACAAACATGGCTGTCATATATTGAAGTTTCTTACAGAGCTGAAGAAATTTTATAAAATAATATTAGTATAAATTGATTTGTATATGTGAATATTTTAGTGTAAGCTGTGCACTTTTGATTTAATGTTAATTTTTGAACTAACCTTTCTTTAAAATATGTATAAAAAAAAAGTTCATGTGTTTACTTGATAATTTATCCTTTTTTAAAAATAGCAATACAATTTTATTGCCTTTAATATTAATGTTAAATTAAAAATGTATAAAGTTTCTGAAATTAAATTTAATTTTCAAAGTAATATACTTATTAAATATTTTAAATATATTATAGTTTTTCAAATTAGTCACCAATTTAATCAAAATGTCACTGTGAATTGATACACTTAAGAAAGTATGCATCTCTGAAGAAAATATTTATAATACCTTGAAAATACATTACCTTTCCTTCCCCCGAGTTATTTATTAGATAATTATATGCTTTAGATATTTATGTTTTATGATATTTATATACTTTATCAAACATTTATTGTACTTGAACTCTGTGATATTCGAAAATTAGCAGCTTTAAAAGTTAAATATCACTGGTTAATCAACGGTCCTTTTAAAGGTATAGATTTATTTTTATATACTTTAATCGTTCTAAATTAGTTATATTGAAACAAAAGCAAGCATACTGAAAAATGGTCTTCACAAACCCATAGAGATGATTTATATGATAATATGGGGTTTAATTTTTCATCCCTTTTCGTAGCATTTGTCCAGATTTTACGTGTATGTGGATCTGTGGGAAAGCTGAAAATTATCTTCTCATTGCAATTAGTTGTATTTTTACAAAGTGGCAAAATACAATATTTAGATTACTAACAATACTAAATACAGATATATTAAAAAAATTTCAATTATATGCGTTACTTTACACAGAAAGAAATTTAAAAGTCACTTTCTAACATGTAAACAACATAGGCAGTCTGTGTTTTCATGAACTATGACATCATAAACTCGGTGGAAGAAAAGTATCGTTTTTGAGAGTTGTTAAAGGGGCTTACTCTGGGAGTTTCGGTTCGTACTGCATGTGCGGTGTGACATAGTCACAGAAACTTGCATACCGATACCATGGTTCGGCCGGGTGCTTAAAATACTTAAAAAGTGCTTATTTTGTAGATTCATTTTTAAGGTCCCTAATAAGTCCTTAAAAAGTGCTTAATTTTCTTTTCGTAGCCTTAAAATTTATAATTTTTTCTGAGTGCTCAAAAAGTCCTTATTTTTCCCCAAATATCGGTTGCTGAATTTTTATTTCCCTTGGTAATTAATCGTCGATCGATTCAACAAAGCTAAAGATAAGAAAGAAGAGTTAGACCAATTAAAAAAATGTATAGAAGAAAAGAAAAATGAATTTCAAAATTAGACATAGTCTCTTATTTTTTCGCCCTTCTTATATTTTTTGGTTCTCATCTTCTATTATGAATGGAAATAGTTCTTCAGTTATATTTTAAAATAGCATTGATAATTTCCTGAATCTTGTTATGAGTATGCCATAATTAAAACTTTTTTAGTGCAGATACTGCATCTTCTTTTCTGTCTCCCTGTGTGTGTGTGAATATATTTACCTGTTTATAATACAGAAATACTTTTTATCTTATTTTACATCTATGTTGCTGTAAAAATACTGTTGCTATAATGTGAAACTTGTTTATCTTCCACCACAGATAGTACTTTCTTAACTTTACAAAAATTTCAGATTTTTTTTAGGGAGGGGGGGGGGGGGCATTTGATCAATAAGGACTATTGCTGTTCTAAAATTTATGTTAGGCAAGAAAGATGTCTTAACATAAAGCATGAGATATTAACAATTGTGTTAAATTGATCGATATATTATTTAATGTCATTTTACAAATCATAAAGCTCATGAAAAGCTTCAATTTTTGAGCTTTAGCTGTAGGTCAGTTATAGTACAATGAAAATTAAGGTGCTTAAAAAGTGCTTAATTTTTTTTCTGTGGAAAGAGTCTGAACCTTGCGATACCTAGTTGCCGCAACTAAGCTCAAACCATAATCTGGGAGCACGAAAACGAAGGTGCGGGAACTAGTTTACTATCGAGTTTGAGAAATAAACCCCGCCTTTGGGCTCGGCTTATTTTAGAAGCGGAGTTTAATGGGATCTTCTTTGCACCATTTAAACCAATCACAAATTTAGAATTATAATTCTAATTTTCAGTTTTTGGCAACAGCAATGTTTGTAAATATAAACAAATAATTTGCATTTTTCTTTGCATGTGTACGATATTGGTAAAAGTGGCATCCATATCTCAAGAGTTTAAATCGAAGAGATTGTCTCACGGAAACTTTTACCCATGTTAGTTTTATGGAGCATTGTTATATACATTATGGAATTTTATCAAGCATATAGAGGTGCTTTCCATTAAAATGTACGCCTATTATACAAAAATAAATAAATAAATAAATAAATAAAGATCACATAACATGCACCGATTCCTTTTATCCTTGGGTCGGGATCAATAATTCGAATTCAATAATATTTAAATAGACAGTTTAAGTAGCGCATTAAATAAGTTTATTTTTTTTTTCTTAAATAATTATCTTTCCTCTCTGTGAAAAAATTTATTTAACTGTCTAATTAACAATAGTATTACAAAATAAATAAATAAACACAGGCCATATTAAAGTTAAGTTGTAAGTAAGAATTAAAAATGTTTATTTCAAAATGTATTATGATATATTATTTAATAAAAAAAGTAGTGTTCTAAATTTTAAATAATGTATACCCAAATCTGTAAGTTTGGTAAAGTATTCATATGTGTAAGAATACTTGACCAAATTTGAAAAGTTGAAGGTTTTTTTCAGTTGAAGCATGTACAAATTTCATAAATAAAAGAAATTATGAAAAATTGTTAAAAACAAAATTGGCTAAAATAATAGTCAAGATAGATGTATAAGAATTATTTAAACTATCTGTTTGTGCCCCTTGAATTCTAAAACATATGAAAAATTTATTGTTAAAAAACAAAATAGACTGAAATAATATGAAAGAAGGATATTCAAGAAATGATCAAACTGTCAGTTTGTGCTCCTTTAAATTCTACAACACACAAGAAAAGTCTTGAAATAGGTTAACTTTATCATTCAATTAACTGTAATAAATCACTAAAATTAATATTTTACATGTAACCAAAATTGCATTAAAAAAAACCTTTATCAATATAAAGTATGTACCTTTATATATAAAGTATGTTACATTTAAAGCATTCACAGGAAAAACAAAGTTTTAACAGCAAAAACTGCATTTCAATTTAATTATTCAATTGAAGTTTCATTTGAGTTCAATTCTAAACAAATTATTTGTGAATCTAATGTGTATGATCTATTTAATACTGAGTTTGAGTTCATTTTTACAATATATTTTTCCATATTTATAAAATAATGAATTGCCAAATTAAGTGATGTAAAAGGACTTTTGTGTTTAAAATCTTTATTCCAAAGAAAACTTTTTTTCACATTTATTTTATTATTTTCATGATTTATTTATGTATATCACAGAAATTGAAATCTGTTATTGATTTAAAAACTACCCCCTTAGCTTTAAAATACAAAAATGATTATAGTTTGAAAATGTATCTACTTATTAGGAGAAATTGAAAATGGGAATGATAAAGAATGTAATTGACACCCATTGTCAAATATCAATTGTAATAAATCACTCGTCAAAGTCCCAATTTTCCCATGCAACAAAGTTCTGCTTATAGACTTGAGTATTCAAACCCAGAAACATATGCATTTAAATTTTCTGCAAATCAAATAATGCATTAAATATCAACATATAAATTTTAAAATAACGAAAGCAAATTGCAAAAAATACATTTTAACTTATTTGACTTTTTTTTTCATTCTCTTAGTAGCCCTGATAGCTTTTATATGAAATATTAGCCATTTATAAAAAATGTACATATTTTTGAAACTAGAGCACCTTGATATGAATGTTTAAAAACACATGGTAAATCAAGTATTTAATATCTTTTCTTTCATCACAACTTTAAATAAATGAAAAAAAAAACCTTATTTGGCATGCAAAAATGCCACTGTATATCTGTACCATGGTAAGAGCTGCTTTTCAAAAAATATCAAGAGCTTTGTTATTGCTTTCCATTTGCTTGTTTTGTTTCACATTGCCTAAATTATTTAACATACTTGATTTGTTAAAATCTCTTTCATTGAGCTATTAAAGTTTCAGGTAACATGATTTTGAATTATTGAATGCAGGTGAGAGTCAAAATTGATGTAATACAGGGTTCACACTCAATTAGCAGGAAAACTAAAAAGCACTGTAAGTTTTAAAAAATGCAACTACTGACATATCCTAGCAGTTTAGATTTAGCTATTACATTCTGTATTGTTTTTATTTTATATCATTTTCATGCAACACATTACTGAAGCAAACTTTTGGAAAATACCGATGAATTTTCAGATTTTACCATGTATATTATAATGTAAATCTACATGATATAACAACTAAGAAATAAAACATTTATTTTTTAATACAGTTCATACCTAAATGGCAGGGTAAAAAGAAAAGAAACATTTTCTGACACATCATAGTAATCCAGATTTAGTTATTGCAATACTTTGTTGGTTTTATTCTAAGTAATTTTTTAGCAATGTATCGTTTGATGCAGGATTACCAAAGCAAACTTTCTGAATACACTTAACATTTTCAAGTTTTACTACTTTGGTATTAATGTTATTAAAAGTGATGCATGAGAGAAGAAAATACAATGGAAAAAAGTACTTCCACACAAATTCATATATAAAAAAAGTAGTTTTAAAGCCCTAAAGCAATTGTATGAACCCTGTACTGTCAGTAGGAACCAAAACCTGAAAATGTAAAAAATTTTTATTGTAACTAATGTTTTAAACTGATTTATGCTATCTGATTAAATACACAGCAACATTAAATATGCTCTGGGCTAATATAATGACCAATGATGATAGATTGTTTGTTGTAAATCTCTTTGTATGATATTGGTTGACCTGAAAGTGCTAAGCAGTACTTTTTTTCTTGAATTTTATATTGTTGTTATGTTTGTATAACAGTTTATTGATTAAAGTGATAAGTCCTTAGTTTGTGACTATACTTTTTTATAAATATTTAAAATTCCCATAGTTATCAAATCACGAGTTAAGTGAACAAGTAATAGTTACAGTACATAAGTGATAGTAAAAAGTAAAGTAATAATTAATAGTATCAATTTAAATTGAGCAATAAGTTCACTCATATAAATTTCCTATAGAATTATAGTTTGTCAAGAAAGAAAAAGTTTACTTGTGCAAGTTCTTATTAAAATATACATGAAAATTTTTTGGTAACATTGGATTTTTTACAATATATATATATACAGTTGAATGTTATAAAAAATCAATAAGCGAACACTAAAAATATTTAAATAAACTGTCAGATTGTTTCTGTTTCTTATCTTCTTTCCTTTTAGAGGCTAGAACTGTAACAGAGTAAATAATATCTGTAATTTTCAACATCTTTATTAATAACAGTTTTCAACCATATATGCAACACTTTTTGAGAATCCTAATGAGATAGCATATTTTACATATAAGTAGCAAATTTACATGCAAAGGCTATGAGTCCCCCAGCATTATACCATGCTGTATTATCTGCTCAAATTAGCAAGGGTGTCATCAGAACCACCTGACTCTTTGCCCAATTCATGCATGCAAATTGATATTTAACAATATAAAAAACAAGACATTATATTAAATACACAATTTTTCAACAGTGTATGTAGCTGAAACTTTATCATATCTAAGTAGGGCATTTATAACCCCCCCCCCTAAAAAATTGAATCAAAAGACTGATTTAAATTAAATTTATTTAATTTTTCATAAGCATAGTAACATACAAAAACATCACAAATGGTATCAATATGTAAAATATGGGGAAGGAATCAAATATTCCATTTATCAAATCATCTAATGTTTTTTTTTTTTTTTTTTTTTTTTTTTTCTAAATTAAGTACCATTTTGTGAATCACAAGATTATAAGATTCAGCAGAAAATTTTAATGGATCATATACTTCAAAGTAATGTTCTTTTTAAATTAGCTACAATTAATATTCACTGCAATTAAAGATTAAATGGAATTAACAAATGTTCTTTTGATATAATACTCTTCAGCACTTTTCTATTAACAGGTTTAGATGGATAGACTGCAAGTGAAAGCCAAGAACTAATAAACAAATTTTTGTAACCATTTACAATTTTTTATAAAAAAACCCCATCTATAATAGTATTATAAGGATATAACCTTTTAATTATTCTTGAAATCAATGCCTTCATTAAATTTTTCTCTTCATCACCCATAAAAGAGTATGGATTTTATATTTTATTGGTCAAAAATGAATTTTCTGGGTTTCTGCAAGTTGCATTCTCTTACAGATATATTTTATACTTTACAATTATGATGTAATGCACAAAAATGATGTAACTGATGAAAATTATGATGCAAATATTACTGCATTGAGATCATTGATAAAAACCTTATTGATAAAAAGTTAATATTGTGCTGAAAAAACTGTAAAATAATAGTTATTCCATCAAAATTTATCTTATTACTACTATATATCAATACCTAAAATTAAAACATCAATTTTTGTTTTGAACACAGTTATTAAAATATATAATATGAAAGAAATTAAAATTAAAATCACGATATGAAAATTATGGTTATGATGAAAATTAAAGATAAATTATATTTAAATCATACTTTGATAGTATTTTAAAAGCAGCTTTATTATATGTAAACACAAATTTTGGGTTCAGACTAACATCAAAGGTATCTATGAACATTGTAAATTTTGTGCTTAAAATATGTAAAATGAGAGTGTCACATATGAAACTTAAGTGTTAACGGAGTGTTTAATACACTCCAATCAAATATTAATACCTGAAAATTAAAAAAATAAATAAAAAGTCGAAAGTTGTAAAGGCTTCGATTTTTTTTTATTACTTAGCATTGTTAACAACATTTCAACTAGTATGAAAAACATAAAATATAAGATCAAAGCTGAAGATACACAATATTTACATCATACTTTTATACTGCTCTAAATTCAGCATTAATATATTTAAAAACAACTTTTTAGTTCATACTTTTAATATCAGTGGTATCCGTGGAGATGGCATGGTTTTGCATTGGCAAAACAGGTATACTTTTCCTAACTGAGCTATATATTCGTAACTCAAATAAGCCGCCATGTTTTCTTACTATCGGGAAGTTCTCTCTACCAAATTTGCTGCCGGAAAGTTTCCGCAACCTGTAGCTATCGGTAACTTTCCGCATGTAACCCCAGAGTACCGAAGTATCGTTTGCTCTCAAAATTTCCGCCACCTGACGTCAACGTGATGTCATACCGCACTTGCTTTATGACCAGTGTTGCCAACCTTCAAAGGCAAAATTATGTATTCTAGGTCCTAAAATTATGGCATTGGCTTATAAATTATCGTACATTTTTGTAATAGTTAAAAATAGTGTTAATAGATGGCGCTTGTACGATACATATTTCTCTCCCCCAACACACTTTTATTTGGGGGGGGCAAAAAATATGTATATATTTTAATGATTCATTAAATATTTTTCAATCCCGTATTTTACTTTAAATGAAACACCAGACATGTGATTTTTCTTTACTGATTTAAGAATAAAATTGTGTGTGTGTATATATATTATATATATATATATATATATATATATATATATATATATACACTTTTTAATAATGTTATAATTTATTATTTACTGTGGTTATTTTAAATATGAAATATTCAGTAATAAAACCGATTATTATTTAATAATCGGTTTAATTACTAAAAATACCATATTTTAGTGAAAACTGCAATAGAACAATTAAAATGCAAAATTACTTCTAATTATCCTTAATTATGTAATCATTAAAGAAATATCTTCAGTATAATTGTGAATATTCAGTAATTTTGCATTTAACAATTTTATGTTTTAGACTGATTTAAATAATTTGAAATAACTAACAGATAAAACACTGGACACAACAATTTTTAAAATTCTTTATTTTATATTCGTTTTAAAAAATATCAAACATTAGTACCTAGGTCATATTCAATTTCACAAATATACTTTTTTTTTATAATTGACACTTTCCTTTCTTTTATTACACAGTACATATGGGCTTTCTCAACCCCTGTGTCAGGATTATTTACTTTCATTTAATGAAGAAGCACCTCAAAAAATGTTCCTTAAGCTGCTCTGAAATCTACAACAATAATTATTTGATGGGAAAAAGTGATAAAAAAATTAATTAGACATTCTCTATTTTTTGTTGTTGATCTTTATAGTTACAGTTAAATTACCCGTTCTTTTAATTCTCCATTAGTCTAATGTTGTTTTATCGTACAAATCAGAAAATTATCGTACAGTTTTTCAGAATTATGTCACATAATTTTGAGATTATTTTTCATCGTACAGCGTCCTAAGATATCGTACATATACGATAATTATCGTATGGTTGGCAACACTGAGTATGACGTAGTCGCGGAAACTTGGCGTAACGATACCTAGTTGCCACAACTAAGCTCAAACCATACTCTGGGATCACGGAAACGAAGGTGCGGGAACTAGTTTAGTATCGAGTTTGAGAAATAAACCCCGCCTTTGGGCTCTGCTTATTTTAGAGGCGGAGTTTAATGGGATCTTCTTCTTTGCACCATTTAAACCAATCAGAAATTTAGAATTATAATTCTGATTTTCAGTTTCGGCAACAACAATGTTTGTAAATATAAACAAATAAATAATTCGCATTTTTCTTTGCATACGTACGGTATTGGTAAAAGTGGCATCCAAATCAAAATCAGAAATTTAGAATTATAATTCTGATTTTCAGTTTCGGCAACAACAATGTTTGTAAATATAAACAAATAAATAATTCGCATTTTTCTTTGCATACGTACGGTATTGGTAAAAGTGGCATCCAAATCTCAACAGTTTAAATCGAAGAGATTGTCTCACAGAAACTTTTACCCATGATTAGTTTTATGGAGCATTATTATATACATTATGGAATTTCATTAAACATCATAAAATGTACGCCTATTATAAAAATAAATAAATAAAGATCATCGCATAACATGCACCGATTGCTTTTATCGTTTGGTCGGGGTCAATAACTGGAATTCAATAATATTTAAATAGATAGTTTAAGTAGCGCATTAAATAAGTTTATTTTTTTCTTAAATAATTATCTCTCCTCTCTGTGAAAAAAATTATTTAACTTTCTAATTAACAATAGTTTAAATGTATTACAAAATAAATAAATAAACATAGGCCATATTAAAGTTAAGTTGTAAGTAAGAATTAAAAGTATTTATCTAGTTGAATTTAAAGAAAAAGTGTTTATTTCAAGCTGTATTGTGATATATTATTTAATAAAAAAAAGTAGTGTTCTAAATTTTAAATAATGTATACCCAAATCTGTAAGTTTGGTAAAGTATTCATATGTGTAAGAATACTTGACCAAATTTGAAAAGTTGAAGGTTTTTTGTGCATGCTGTTGAAGCATGCACAAATTTCATAAATAAAAAAAATTATGAAAAATTGTTAAAAACAAAATTGGCTAAAATAATAGGCAAGATAGATATATAAGAATTATTCAAACTATCTGTTTGTGCCCCTTGAATTCTAAAACGTATGAAAAATTTATTATTAAAAAACAAAATAGACTGAAATAATATGCAAGAAGGATATTTAAGAAATGATCAAACTGTCAGTTTGTGCTCCTTTAAATTTTACAACACACGAGAAAGGTCTTGAAATGGGTTAACTTTATCATTCAATTAATTGTAATAAATTACTAACATTAATATTTTACATGTAATCAAAATTTCATTAAAATAACCTTTATCAATATGAAGTATGTACCTTTATATATAAAGTATGCTATATATTCGTAACTCAAATAAGCCGCCATGTTTTCTTACTATCGGGAAGTTCCCTCTACCAAATTTGCTGCCGGAAAGTTTCCGCAACCTGTAGCTATCGGTAACTTTCCGCATGTAACCCCAGAGTACCGAAGTATCGTTTGCTCTCAAAATTTCCGCGAGGTGACGTCAAACCGCACTTGCGGTATGAACTGCAACTCCCAGAGTAAGGCCATAGGACAGGGGTAGGCAACGCGGCGCCCCCGATCGATTTTTAATGTGCCCTCGCTGGACTAATGTAAATGTATGACAGCCAGAGCGATTTACTTACTCTTGTCAAACGGCGATATACAGCAAGTAGTCAGTTGAGTTTAGGATTGTGCATAGATTAGCAGTTTGCTAACCTTGAGCGTATCTAATAGCACGCACGTGTTTTTTGTTAGTGTGAGATCGTATTTCGAATAGACCACGCGTAGACCGTGCATTTGAAACTGCCAAGTAATCCGAAATAATTCTTTTCTTTCAAAACCCTTCATGGATAAATGTAAAAGAAAAAGATCATATTATTTTAACGATGAATGGGAACATCTATATTGTTTCGTTGATTATAAAGGGAAGTGTATTTGTTTGTTTTGTAACTGTACCGAGTTACTTTCTCACGGTGATTTCCACGTGCATGCATAGCCGTGGGAGGATTTTCCTTGAGAAATTTAGAATCCCAATTATTTACGTCAAGTTTAGGGACCCCTGCAGAGAAGATAATTCCACGGAATGGCAGCATAACGGTCAAGCTCGCACAGAGCTGTAAGCGTGAATTATGGGAGCAGGGGGCTAAAAAGTAACATCAGCTTGAACAAAAAGGGGCTACTTTAATGAGCCCACCTGCACTCCCGAAGGGCATTTTATGTGGGAAAATTTCCTGAAGACAAGGGATTGGATAAGAAGAAAGAAGGGGCGTTGGGACCTAGGTGAGGTTTTTGGAAAGGGAGTGAGAGCTAGGAGTTGGAAGAAGTGGGCAGTCAAGAGAAGTGGAACAAGGATCCACTAGCACCAGCTCGTCCCGTGTGCCCGGACCGACACCGCCCTGCTCACCATCACCAACTTGTCCCATATGCCCGTGAGGAAAACCCCTGCCTGCTCCCCTGTGACTTTAATGGATGTAATTTATAAATAATATTTACAGTCCTTTGACTTAGGCCTCTGTTAATAATAATAATTCCTTATAAAGTGATGTGGGATAATTATTCTGTAAATAGAAGATATAAATGATTGATCATTTTGATAACCAAGGATATTTTTGTAAATAAATGTATAGAATAAATGTCTGAATCTATATAAGGTATTATATTCATTCTGTGTTTCCCCCTTGTAACGAACACTGGTGTATAGGTTGTATGTACATTACAACAGTAATAATAGTGTTGTGATTTCCAAGAAAAGTAATATTGAATGACATTTTAAGGCCGTTCATACCAATTTTGATAGTGACTATCCAATGAACTCTGAAATTAGAAGAAAAAAATTATTTCTTTAAAATCTTCAATAACTAACCAGGAAAGTTTTTTTACTAAACCACTGCAACAACATAAAGCAGCAACGATCGCGTCATATAAAATATCGCATTTGCTAGCTAAGAATAAAAAAACATTTACAGATGGAGAATTAGTGAAAGAAGCCATGTTAGAAGCTGCTGATTCACTTTTTGAAGAATTTAAAAATAAAAAATAAATAGTTTCAGCTATAAACACGTTGCACTTATCAGCACGAACTGTTACTAGAAGAATTGAAGTAATTGAGGAGAATTTGGAGGCAGAATTAGCAAATGATATGGAAAATTGTATTTTCTTTTCGCTACAGATGGATGAATCGACAGACGTGACAAATATATCACAATTAGCAATTTGCGTGAAGATGGTATTTTCTGATTTTACAACAAAAGAAGAATTCCTTAAAGTTCTGCCATGAAAGGGAAGCACCAGAGGAGAAGATATCTTTTCTACTTTTAAAAAGTATATAACAGATGTAAAATTACTTGTACAAAAGTTATCATCAATTACAACAGACAGGGCACCAGCGATGACAGGTAAGAAAAAAGGATTTATTGCCTTATGTAGACAGGATTCCTTATTCCCTAAATTTATTTCTTATCATTGCCTCATACATCAGGAAATATTATGTGCAAAAACAATCGGTTTTTAGCATGTATTTACGATAGTAACAAAAATTATTAATTCCGTAAAATCGGGAGCTATGCAACACAGATTGTTTAAATTACTTTTAGAAGATGAGGACGTTCAGTTCACAGATCTTCTTTTACATACTAAAGTGAGGTAGTTGAGCAGAGGTAAAATACTTGAGCAGTTTATCATGCTTTTGCCACAAATAAAGGAATTTATTGCATCAAGAGGCAAATTTTACAAGCAATTAGAAAATAAGGATTGGATAATCGACCTCGGATTTCTGACCGATATAACTGCAAAGTTGAATGAATTAAATTTAAAAATACAAGGGAAAAATCAGCATATCGCTGACATGATTAGTGCAGTAAACGCATTCAAATGTAAATTAGTGTTGTTGAAATCCCATCTATTGAAAAAATCATTGTCACATTTCCCAAATATAAAATATACTGTTGAGAGTTTAAATTTGAACAATGAAAATTTTACTGCTACATCATATTTAGAAATTATAGATAAGCTAATAGAAGAGTTTTCGTCTAGATTTGAAGATTTTGCAGCATTAGAACCCGTTCTAAGATTTTTCATAAATCCGTTCAATGTTACTGAAGATGATGTCCTTGAAATAGTTTCAGTGTATTTCGAGCTTCATAATATCGAAGACCTAGAATTAGAAATAATAAACTTGCAAAGTGATATTATTTTAAAAGCTCATTGTAATGATAAAATGTTTTGGAACTTAGTCGATGAAAATAAGTATCCCATTTTAAGGAAATGTACACTAAAAATTTATTCATATTGTGCAACAACATACAATTGCGAGTCTTTGTTCCCAAATATGAAATATTTGAAATCAAAATACCGAACAAAGCTTAATGACTCACATTTATATAATTGTTTAAGGACCGGGAACTCTAAATATATCCCCAGTTATAAGAAATTAGCTGAAAATATGGACACCAAAGTTTCACACTGAATTATATGTATCATTATGTATGACACCAACAAAATAAAGTTATAAAAAATCTGTTTTTTAATGCCTATTTATACCTCTTGATTATCTGTAAAATATGCGCCCTCGGTGATTTTCAAATTTAGTTTTGCGCCCTTAAGAACAAACAGGGCCCTACCATATTCACTCCGACTAGAGTCACAGACGACAAAAACGTCATAATGACGTCATGAAGGGGATGGAGTCACCAAGAAGGGGAATTTGGTACCATATTCAACCGACGGCCGACATAAGTCGTTCCATCTATTTCACTTTTGAGACATACCAGTCACCGAGTATTTGGTACGTGACATAGCATATACAGTGTAGCAGTGAAAACAAAAATAAAGATGGCAGCTCTCATGCAAGCAT
>JAGEOH010000302.1:0-58812 GCA_032207245.1 Pardosa pseudoannulata | reverse complement strand
GATGCCCGCGGAGAAGTCTGAATTGTAATTGGAGAAGGTATTTGTCATTTCTCTTATGTTTATTTTCTTTAGTATTTTTGTTAAATTTGTTCTATTTTTATAACTATTTTTATTTGTCATTCAGATAACTATAGTATCTGTTGAAGGGTGTGAGTGCTGGGATGCCCGCGGAGAAGTCTGAATTGTAATTGGAGAAGGTATTTGTCATTTCTCTTATGTTTATTTTCTTTAGTATTTTTGTTAAATTTGTTCTATTTTTATAACTATTTTTATTTGTCATTCAGATAACTATAGTATCCGTTGAAGGGTGTGAGTGCTGGGATGCCCGCGGAGAAGTCTGAATTGTAATTGGAGAAGGTATTTGTCATTTCTCTTATGTTTATTTTCTTTAGTATTTTGTTAAATTTGTTCCATTTTTATAACTATTTTTATTTGTCATTCAGATAACTATAGTATCCGTTGAAGGGTGTGAGTGCTGGGATGCCCGCGGAGAAGTCTGAATTGTAATTGGAGAAGGTATTTGTCATTTCTCTTATGTTTATTTTCTTTAGTATTTTGTTAAATTTGTTCCATTTTTATAACTATTTTTATTTGTCATTCAGATAACTATAGTATCCGTTGAAGGGTGTGAGTGCTGGGATGCCCGCGGAGAAGTCTGAATTGTAATTGGAGAAGGTATTTGTCATTTCTCTTATGTTTATTTTCTTTAGTATTTTTGTTAAATTTGTTCCATTTTTATAACTATTTTTATTTGTCATTCAGATAACTATAGTATCCGTTGAAGGGTGTGAGTGCTGGGATGCCCGCGGAGAAGTCTGAATTGTAATTGGAGAAGGTATTTGTCATTTCTCTTATGTTTATTTTCTTTAGTATTTTGTTAAATTTGTTCCATTTTTATAACTATTTTTATTTGTCATTCAGATAACTATAGTATCCGTTGAAGGGTGTGAGTGCTGGGATGCCCGCGGAGAAGTCTGAATTGTAATTGGAGAAGGTATTTGTCATTTCTCTTATGTTTATTTTCTTTAGTATTTTGTTAAATTTGTTCCATTTTTATAACTATTTTTATTTGTCATTCAGATAACTATAGTATCCGTTGAAGGGTGTGACTGCTGGGATGCCCGCGGAGAAGTCTGAATTGTAATTGGAGAAGGTATTTGTCATTTCTCTTATGTTTATTTTCTTTAGTATTTTTGTTAAATTTGTTCCATTTTTATAACTATTTTTATTTGTCATTCAGATAACTATAGTATCCGTTGAAGGGTGTGAGTGCTGGGATGCCCGCGGAGAAGTCTGAATTGTAATTGGAGAAGGTATTTGTCATTTCTCTTATGTTTATTTTCTTTAGTATTTTGTTAAATTTGTTCCATTTTTATAACTATTTTTATTTGTCATTCAGATAACTATAGTATCCGTTGAAGGGTGTGAGTGCTGGGATGCCCGCGGAGAAGTCTGAATTGTAATTGGAGAAGGTATTTGTCATTTCTCTTATGTTTATTTTCTTTAGTATTTTGTTAAATTTGTTCCATTTTTATAACTATTTTTATTTGTCATTCAGATAACTATAGTATCCGTTGAAGGGTGTGAGTGCTGGGATGCCCGCGGAGAAGTCTGAATTGTAATTGGAGAAGGTATTTGTCATTTCTCTTATGTTTATTTTCTTTAGTATTTTGTTAAATTTGTTCCATTTTTATAACTATTTTTATTTGTCATTCAGATAACTATAGTATCCGTTGAAGGGTGTGAGTGCTGGGATGCCCGCGGAGAAGTCTGAATTGTAATTGGAGAAGGTATTTGTCATTTCTCTTATGTTTATTTTCTTTAGTATTTTTGTTAAATTTGTTCCATTTTTATAACTATTTTTATTTGTCATTCAGATAACTATAGTATCCGTTGAAGGGTGTGAGTGCTGGGATGCCCGCGGAGAAGTCTGAATTGTAATTGGAGAAGGTATTTGTCATTTCTCTTATGTTTATTTTCTTTAGTATTTTGTTAAATTTGTTCCATTTTTATAACTATTTTTATTTGTCATTCAGATAACTATAGTATCCGTTGAAGGGTGTGAGTGCTGGGATGCCCGCGGAGAAGTCTGAATTGTAATTGGAGAAGGTATTTGTCATTTCTCTTATGTTTATTTTCTTTAGTATTTTGTTAAATTTGTTCCATTTTTATAACTATTTTTATTTGTCATTCAGATAACTATAGTATCCGTTGAAGGGTGTGAGTGCTGGGATGCCCGCGGAGAAGTCTGAATTGTAATTGGAGAAGGTATTTGTCATTTCTCTTATGTTTATTTTCTTTAGTATTTTGTTAAATTTGTTCCATTTTTATAACTATTTTTATTTGTCATTCAGATAACTATAGTATCCGTTGAAGGGTGTGAGTGCTGGGATGCCCGCGGAGAAGTCTGAATTGTAATTGGAGAAGGTATTTGTCATTTCTCTTATGTTTATTTTCTTTAGTATTTTGTTAAATTTGTTCCATTTTTATAACTATTTTTATTTGTCATTCAGATAACTATAGTATCCGTTGAAGGGTGTGAGTGCTGGGATGCCCGCGGAGAAGTCTGAATTGTAATTGGAGAAGGTATTTGTCATTTCTCTTATGTTTATTTTCTTTAGTATTTTGTTAAATTTGTTCCATTTTTATAACTATTTTTATTTGTCATTCAGATAACTATAGTATCCGTTGAAGGGTGTGAGTGCTGGGATGCCCGCGGAGAAGTCTGAATTGTAATTGGAGAAGGTATTTGTCATTTCTCTTATGTTTATTTTCTTTAGTATTTTTGTTAAATTTGTTCCATTTTTATAACTATTTTTATTTGTCATTCAGATAACTATAGTATCCGTTGAAGGGTGTGAGTGCTGGGATGCCCGCGGAGAAGTCTGAATTGTAATTGGAGAAGGTATTTGTCATTTCTCTTATGTTTATTTTCTTTAGTATTTTTGTTAAATTTGTTCCATTTTTATAACTATTTTTATTTGTCATTCAGATAACTATAGTATCCGTTGAAGGGTGTGAGTGCTGGGATGCCCGCGGAGAAGTCTGAATTGTAATTGGAGAAGGTATTTGTCATTTCTCTTATGTTTATTTTCTTTAGTATTTTGTTAAATTTGTTCCATTTTTATAACTATTTTTATTTGTCATTCAGATAACTATAGTATCCGTTGAAGGGTGTGAGTGCTGGGATGCCCGCGGAGAAGTCTGAATTGTAATTGGAGAAGGTATTTGTCATTTCTCTTATGTTTATTTTCTTTAGTATTTTGTTAAATTTGTTCCATTTTTATAACTATTTTTATTTGTCATTCAGATAACTATAGTATCCGTTGAAGGGTGTGAGTGCTGGGATGCCCGCGGAGAAGTCTGAATTGTAATTGGAGAAGGTATTTGTCATTTCTCTTATGTTTATTTTCTTTAGTATTTTGTTAAATTTGTTCCATTTTTATAACTATTTTTATTTGTCATTCAGATAACTATAGTATCCGTTGAAGGGTGTGAGTGCTGGGATGCCCGCGGAGAAGTCTGAATTGTAATTGGAGAAGGTATTTGTCATTTCTCTTATGTTTATTTTCTTTAGTATTTTTGTTAAATTTGTTCCATTTTTATAACTATTTTTATTTGTCATTCAGATAACTATAGTATCCGTTGAAGGGTGTGAGTGCTGGGATGCCCGCGGAGAAGTCTGAATTGTAATTGGAGAAGGTATTTGTCATTTCTCTTATGTTTATTTTCTTTAGTATTTTTGTTAAATTTGTTCCATTTTTATAACTATTTTTATTTGTCATTCAGATAACTATAGTATCCGTTGAAGGGTGTGAGTGCTGGGATGCCCGCGGAGAAGTCTGAATTGTAATTGGAGAAGGTATTTGTCATTTCTCTTATGTTTATTTTCTTTAGTATTTTGTTAAATTTGTTCCATTTTTATAACTATTTTTATTTGTCATTCAGATAACTATAGTATCCGTTGAAGGGTGTGAGTGCTGGGATGCCCGCGGAGAAGTCTGAATTGTAATTGGAGAAGGTATTTGTCATTTCTCTTATGTTTATTTTCTTTAGTATTTTTGTTAAATTTGTTCCATTTTTATAACTATTTTTATTTGTCATTCAGATAACTATAGTATCCGTTGAAGGGTGTGAGTGCTGGGATGCCCGCGGAGAAGTCTGAATTGTAATTGGAGAAGGTATTTGTCATTTCTCTTATGTTTATTTTCTTTAGTATTTTGTTAAATTTGTTCCATTTTTATAACTATTTTTATTTGTCATTCAGATAACTATAGTATCCGTTGAAGGGTGTGAGTGCTGGGATGCCCGCGGAGAAGTCTGAATTGTAATTGGAGAAGGTATTTGTCATTTCTCTTATGTTTATTTTCTTTAGTATTTTGTTAAATTTGTTCCATTTTTATAACTATTTTTATTTGTCATTCAGATAACTATAGTATCCGTTGAAGGGTGTGAGTGCTGGGATGCCCGCGGAGAAGTCTGAATTGTAATTGGAGAAGGTATTTGTCATTTCTCTTATGTTTATTTTCTTTAGTATTTTGTTAAATTTGTTCCATTTTTATAACTATTTTTATTTGTCATTCAGATAACTATAGTATCCGTTGAAGGGTGTGAGTGCTGGGATGCCCGCGGAGAAGTCTGAATTGTAATTGGAGAAGGTATTTGTCATTTCTCTTATGTTTATTTTCTTTAGTATTTTTGTTAAATTTGTTCCATTTTTATAACTATTTTTATTTGTCATTCAGATAACTATAGTATCCGTTGAAGGGTGTGAGTGCTGGGATGCCCGCGGAGAAGTCTGAATTGTAATTGGAGAAGGTATTTGTCATTTCTCTTATGTTTATTTTCTTTTAGTATTTTGTTAAATTTGTTCCATTTTTATAACTATTTTTATTTGTCATTCAGATAACTATAGTATCCGTTGAAGGGTGTGAGTGCTGGGATGCCCGCGGAGAAGTCTGAATTGTAATTGGAGAAGGTATTTGTCATTTCTCTTATGTTTATTTTCTTTAGTATTTTGTTAAATTTGTTCCATTTTTATAACTATTTTTATTTGTCATTCAGATAACTATAGTATCCGTTGAAGGGTGTGAGTGCTGGGATGCCCGCGGAGAAGTCTGAATTGTAATTGGAGAAGGTATTTGTCATTTCTCTTATGTTTATTTTCTTTAGTATTTTTGTTAAATTTGTTCCATTTTTATAACTATTTTTATTTGTCATTCAGATAACTATAGTATCCGTTGAAGGGTGTGAGTGCTGGGATGCCCGCGGAGAAGTCTGAATTGTAATTGGAGAAGGTATTTGTCATTTCTCTTATGTTTATTTTCTTTAGTATTTTGTTAAATTTGTTCCATTTTTATAACTATTTTTATTTGTCATTCAGATAACTATAGTATCCGTTGAAGGGTGTGAGTGCTGGGATGCCCGCGGAGAAGTCTGAATTGTAATTGGAGAAGGTATTTGTCATTTCTCTTATGTTTATTTTCTTTAGTATTTTGTTAAATTTGTTCCATTTTTATAACTATTTTTATTTGTCATTCAGATAACTATAGTATCCGTTGAAGGGTGTGAATGCTGGGATGCCCGCGGAGAAGTCTGAATTGTAATTGGAGAAGGTATTTGTCATTTCTCTTATGTTTATTTTCTTTAGTATTTTTGTTAAATTTGTTCCATTTTTATAACTATTTTTATTTGTCATTCAGATAACTATAGTATCCGTTGAAGGGTGTGAATGCTGGGATGCCCGCGGAGAAGTCTGAATTGTAATTGGAGAAGGTATTTGTCATTTCTCTTATGTTTATTTTCTTTAGTATTTTGTTAAATTTGTTCCATTTTTATAACTATTTTTATTTGTCATTCAGATAACTATAGTATCCGTTGAAGGGTGTGAGTGCTGGGATGCCCGCGGAGAAGTCTGAATTGTAATTGGAGAAGGTATTTGTCATTTCTCTTATGTTTATTTTCTTTAGTATTTTGTTAAATTTGTTCCATTTTTATAACTATTTTTATTTGTCATTCAGATAACTATAGTATCCGTTGAAGGGTGTGAGTGCTGGGATGCCCGCGGAGAAGTCTGAATTGTAATTGGAGAAGGTATTTGTCATTTCTCTTATGTTTATTTTCTTTAGTATTTTGTTAAATTTGTTCCATTTTTATAACTATTTTTATTTGTCATTCAGATAACTATAGTATCCGTTGAAGGGTGTGAGTGCTGGGATGCCCGCGGAGAAGTCTGAATTGTAATTGGAGAAGGTATTTGTCATTTCTCTTATGTTTATTTTCTTTAGTATTTTTGTTAAATTTGTTCCATTTTTATAACTATTTTTATTTGTCATTCAGATAACTATAGTATCCGTTGAAGGGTGTGAGTGCTGGGATGCCCGCGGAGAAGTCTGAATTGTAATTGGAGAAGGTATTTGTCATTTCTCTTATGTTTATTTTCTTTAGTATTTTTGTTAAATTTGTTCCATTTTTATAACTATTTTTATTTGTCATTCAGATAACTATAGTATCCGTTGAAGGGTGTGAGTGCTGGGATGCCCGCGGAGAAGTCTGAATTGTAATTGGAGAAGGTATTTGTCATTTCTCTTATGTTTATTTTCTTTAGTATTTTGTTAAATTTGTTCCATTTTTATAACTATTTTTATTTGTCATTCAGATAACTATAGTATCCGTTGAAGGGTGTGAGTGCTGGGATGCCCGCGGAGAAGTCTGAATTGTAATTGGAGAAGGTATTTGTCATTTCTCTTATGTTTATTTTCTTTAGTATTTTGTTAAATTTGTTCCATTTTTATAACTATTTTTATTTGTCATTCAGATAACTATAGTATCCGTTGAAGGGTGTGAATGCTGGGATGCCCGCGGAGAAGTCTGAATTGTAATTGGAGAAGGTATTTGTCATTTCTCTTATGTTTATTTTCTTTAGTATTTTGTTAAATTTGTTCCATTTTTATAACTATTTTTATTTGTCATTCAGATAACTATAGTATCCGTTGAAGGGTGTGAGTGCTGGGATGCCCGCGGAGAAGTCTGAATTGTAATTGGAGAAGGTATTTGTCATTTCTCTTATGTTTATTTTCTTTAGTATTTTGTTAAATTTGTTCCATTTTTATAACTATTTTTATTTGTCATTCAGATAACTATAGTATCCGTTGAAGGGTGTGAGTGCTGGGATGCCCGCGGAGAAGTCTGAATTGTAATTGGAGAAGGTATTTGTCATTTCTCTTATGTTTATTTTCTTTAGTATTTTTGTTAAATTTGTTCCATTTTTATAACTATTTTTATTTGTCATTCAGATAACTACAGTATCCGTTGAAGGGTGTGAGTGCTGGGATGCCCGCGGAGAAGTCTGAATTGTAATTGGAGAAGGTATTTGTCATTTCTCTTATGTTTATTTTCTTTAGTATTTTGTTAAATTTGTTCCATTTTTATAACTATTTTTATTTGTCATTCAGATAACTATAGTATCCGTTGAAGGGTGTGAGTGCTGGGATGCCCGCGGAGAAGTCTGAATTGTAATTGGAGAAGGTATTTGTCATTTCTCTTATGTTTATTTTCTTTAGTATTTTGTTAAATTTGTTCCATTTTTATAACTATTTTTATTTGTCATTCAGATAACTATAGTATCCGTTGAAGGGTGTGAGTGCTGGGATGCCCGCGGAGAAGTCTGAATTGTAATTGGAGAAGGTATTTGTCATTTCTCTTATGTTTATTTTCTTTAGTATTTTTGTTAAATTTGTTCCATTTTTATAACTATTTTTATTTGTCATTCAGATAACTATAGTATCCGTTGAAGGGTGTGAGTGCTGGGATGCCCGCGGAGAAGTCTGAATTGTAATTGGAGAAGGTATTTGTCATTTCTCTTATGTTTATTTTCTTTAGTATTTTGTTAAATTTGTTCCATTTTTATAACTATTTTTATTTGTCATTCAGATAACTATAGTATCCGTTGAAGGGTGTGAGTGCTGGGATGCCCGCGGAGAAGTCTGAATTGTAATTGGAGAAGGTATTTGTCATTTCTCTTATGTTTATTTTCTTTAGTATTTTTGTTAAATTTGTTCCATTTTTATAACTATTTTTATTTGTCATTCAGATAACTATAGTATCCGTTGAAGGGTGTGAGTGCTGGGATGCCCGCGGAGAAGTCTGAATTGTAATTGGAGAAGGTATTTGTCATTTCTCTTATGTTTATTTTCTTTAGTATTTTTGTTAAATTTGTTCCATTTTTATAACTATTTTTATTTGTCATTCAGATAACTATAGTATCCGTTGAAGGGTGTGAGTGCTGGGATGCCCGCGGAGAAGTCTGAATTGTAATTGGAGAAGGTATTTGTCATTTCTCTTATGTTTATTTTCTTTAGTATTTTTGTTAAATTTGTTCCATTTTTATAACTATTTTTATTTGTCATTCAGATAACTATAGTATCCGTTGAAGGGTGTGAGTGCTGGGATGCCCGCGGAGAAGTCTGAATTGTAATTGGAGAAGGTATTTGTCATTTCTCTTATGTTTATTTTCTTTAGTATTTTTGTTAAATTTGTTCCATTTTTATAACTATTTTTATTTGTCATTCAGATAACTATAGTATCCGTTGAAGGGTGTGAGTGCTGGGATGCCCGCGGAGAAGTCTGAATTGTAATTGGAGAAGGTATTTGTCATTTCTCTTATGTTTATTTTCTTTAGTATTTTGTTAAATTTGTTCCATTTTTATAACTATTTTTATTTGTCATTCAGATAACTATAGTATCCGTTGAAGGGTGTGAGTGCTGGGATGCCCGCGGAGAAGTCTGAATTGTAATTGGAGAAGGTATTTGTCATTTCTCTTATGTTTATTTTCTTTAGTATTTTTGTTAAATTTGTTCCATTTTTATAACTATTTTTATTTGTCATTCAGATAACTATAGTATCCGTTGAAGGGTGTGAGTGCTGGGATGCCCGCGGAGAAGTCTGAATTGTAATTGGAGAAGGTATTTGTCATTTCTCTTATGTTTATTTTCTTTAGTATTTTTGTTAAATTTGTTCCATTTTTATAACTATTTTTTATTTGTCATTCAGATAACTATAGTATCCGTTGAAGGGTGTGAGTGCTGGGATGCCCGCGGAGAAGTCTGAATTGTAATTGGAGAAGGTATTTGTCATTTCTCTTATGTTTATTTTCTTTAGTATTTTGTTAAATTTGTTCCATTTTTATAACTATTTTTATTTGTCATTCAGATAACTATAGTATCCGTTGAAGGGTGTGAGTGCTGGGATGCCCGCGGAGAAGTCTGAATTGTAATTGGAGAAGGTATTTGTCATTTCTCTTATGTTTATTTTCTTTAGTATTTTGTTAAATTTGTTCCATTTTTATAACTATTTTTATTTGTCATTCAGATAACTATAGTATCCGTTGAAGGGTGTGAGTGCTGGGATGCCCGCGGAGAAGTCTGAATTGTAATTGGAGAAGGTATTTGTCATTTCTCTTATGTTTATTTTCTTTAGTATTTTTTTAAATTTGTTCCATTTTTATAACTATTTTTATTTGTCCTTCAGATAACTATAGTATCCGTTGAAGGGTGTGAGTGCTGGGATGCCCGCGGAGAAGTCTGAATTGTAATTGGAGAAGGTATTTGTCATTTCTCTTATGTTTATTTTCTTTAGTATTTTGTTAAATTTGTTCCATTTTTATAACTATTTTTATTTGTCATTCAGATAACTATAGTATCCGTTGAAGGGTGTGAGTGCTGGGATGCCCGCGGAGAAGTCTGAATTGTAATTGGAGAAGGTATTTGTCATTTCTCTTATGTTTATTTTCTTTAGTATTTTGTTAAATTTGTTCCATTTTTATAACTATTTTTATTTGTCATTCAGATAACTATAGTATCCGTTGAAGGGTGTGAGTGCTGGGATGCCCGCGGAGAAGTCTGAATTGTAATTGGAGAAGGTATTTGTCATTTCTCTTATGTTTATTTTCTTTAGTATTTTTGTTAAATTTGTTCCATTTTTATAACTATTTTTATTTGTCATTCAGATAACTATAGTATCCGTTGAAGGGTGTGAGTGCTGGGATGCCCGCGGAGAAGTCTGAATTGTAATTGGAGAAGGTATTTGTCATTTCTCTTATGTTTATTTTCTTTAGTATTTTTGTTAAATTTGTTCCATTTTTATAACTATTTTTATTTGTCATTCAGATAACTATAGTATCCGTTGAAGGGTGTGAGTGCTGGGATGCCCGCGGAGAAGTCTGAATTGTAATTGGAGAAGGTATTTGTCATTTCTCTTATGTTTATTTTCTTTAGTATTTTGTTAAATTTGTTCCATTTTTATAACTATTTTTATTTGTCATTCAGATAACTATAGTATCCGTTGAAGGGTGTGAGTGCTGGGATGCCCGCGGAGAAGTCTGAATTGTAATTGGAGAAGGTATTTGTCATTTCTCTTATGTTTATTTTCTTTAGTATTTTGTTAAATTTGTTCCATTTTTATAACTATTTTTATTTGTCATTCAGATAACTATAGTATCCGTTGAAGGGTGTGAGTGCTGGGATGCCCGCGGAGAAGTCTGAATTGTAATTGGAGAAGGTATTTGTCATTTCTCTTATGTTTATTTTCTTTAGTATTTTGTTAAATTTGTTCCATTTTTATAACTATTTTTATTTGTCATTCAGATAACTATAGTATCCGTTGAAGGGTGTGAGTGCTGGGATGCCCGCGGAGAAGTCTGAATTGTAATTGGAGAAGGTATTTGTCATTTCTCTTATGTTTATTTTCTTTAGTATTTTTGTTAAATTTGTTCCATTTTTATAACTATTTTTATTTGTCATTCAGATAACTATAGTATCCGTTGAAGGGTGTGAGTGCTGGGATGCCCGCGGAGAAGTCTGAATTGTAATTGGAGAAGGTATTTGTCATTTCTCTTATGTTTATTTTCTTTAGTATTTTGTTAAATTTGTTCCATTTTTATAACTATTTTTATTTGTCATTCAGATAACTATAGTATCCGTTGAAGGGTGTGAGTGCTGGGATGCCCGCGGAGAAGTCTGAATTGTAATTGGAGAAGGTATTTGTCATTTCTCTTATGTTTATTTTCTTTAGTATTTTGTTAAATTTGTTCCATTTTTATATAACTATTTTTATTTGTCATTCAGATAACTATAGTATCCGTTGAAGGGTGTGAGTGCTGGGATGCCCGCGGAGAAGTCTGAATTGTAATTGGAGAAGGTATTTGTCATTTCTCTTATGTTTATTTTCTTTAGTATTTTGTTAAATTTGTTCCATTTTTATAACTATTTTTATTTGTCATTCAGATAACTATAGTATCCGTTGAAGGGTGTGAGTGCTGGGATGCCCGCGGAGAAGTCTGAATTGTAATTGGAGAAGGTATTTGTCATTTCTCTTATGTTTATTTTCTTTAGTATTTTGTTAAATTTGTTCCATTTTTATAACTATTTTTATTTGTCATTCAGATAACTATAGTATCCGTTGAAGGGTGTGAATGCTGGGATGCCCGCGGAGAAGTCTGAATTGTAATTGGAGAAGGTATTTGTCATTTCTCTTATGTTTATTTTCTTTAGTATTTTGTTAAATTTGTTCCATTTTTATAACTATTTTTATTTGTCATTCAGATAACTATAGTATCCGTTGAAGGGTGTGAGTGCTGGGATGCCCGCGGAGAAGTCTGAATTGTAATTGGAGAAGGTATTTGTCATTTCTCTTATGTTTATTTTCTTTAGTATTTTGTTAAATTTGTTCCATTTTTATAACTATTTTTATTTGTCATTCAGATAACTATAGTATCCGTTGAAGGGTGTGAGTGCTGGGATGCCCGCGGAGAAGTCTGAATTGTAATTGGAGAAGGTATTTGTCATTTCTCTTATGTTTATTTTCTTTAGTATTTTTGTTAAATTTGTTCCATTTTTATAACTATTTTTATTTGTCATTCAGATAACTATAGTATCCGTTGAAGGGTGTGAGTGCTGGGATGCCCGCGGAGAAGTCTGAATTGTAATTGGAGAAGGTATTTGTCATTTCTCTTATGTTTATTTTCTTTAGTATTTTGTTAAATTTGTTCCATTTTTATAACTATTTTTATTTGTCATTCAGATAACTATAGTATCCGTTGAAGGGTGTGAGTGCTGGGATGCCCGCGGAGAAGTCTGAATTGTAATTGGAGAAGGTATTTGTCATTTCTCTTATGTTTATTTTCTTTAGTATTTTGTTAAATTTGTTCCATTTTTATAACTATTTTTATTTGTCATTCAGATAACTATAGTATCCGTTGAAGGGTGTGAGTGCTGGGATGCCCGCGGAGAAGTCTGAATTGTAATTGGAGAAGGTATTTGTCATTTCTCTTATGTTTATTTTCTTTAGTATTTTGTTAAATTTGTTCCATTTTTATAACTATTTTTATTTGTCATTCAGATAACTATAGTATCCGTTGAAGGGTGTGAGTGCTGGGATGCCCGCGGAGAAGTCTGAATTGTAATTGGAGAAGGTATTTGTCATTTCTCTTATGTTTATTTTCTTTAGTATTTTTGTTAAATTTGTTCCATTTTTATAACTATTTTTATTTGTCATTCAGATAACTATAGTATCCGTTGAAGGGTGTGAGTGCTGGGATGCCCGCGGAGAAGTCTGAATTGTAATTGGAGAAGGTATTTGTCATTTCTCTTATGTTTATTTTCTTTAGTATTTTGTTAAATTTGTTCCATTTTTATAACTATTTTTATTTGTCATTCAGATAACTATAGTATCCGTTGAAGGGTGTGAGTGCTGGGATGCCCGCGGAGAAGTCTGAATTGTAATTGGAGAAGGTATTTGTCATTTCTCTTATGTTTATTTTCTTTAGTATTTTGTTAAATTTGTTCCATTTTTATAACTATTTTTATTTGTCATTCAGATAACTATAGTATCCGTTGAAGGGTGTGAGTGCTGGGATGCCCGCGGAGAAGTCTGAATTGTAATTGGAGAAGGTATTTGTCATTTCTCTTATGTTTATTTTCTTTAGTATTTTGTTAAATTTGTTCCATTTTTATAACTATTTTTATTTGTCATTCAGATAACTATAGTATCCGTTGAAGGGTGTGAGTGCTGGGATGCCCGCGGAGAAGTCTGAATTGTAATTGGAGAAGGTATTTGTCATTTCTCTTATGTTTATTTTCTTTAGTATTTTGTTAAATTTGTTCCATTTTTATAACTATTTTTATTTGTCATTCAGATAACTATAGTATCCGTTGAAGGGTGTGAGTGCTGGGATGCCCGCGGAGAAGTCTGAATTGTAATTGGAGAAGGTATTTGTCATTTCTCTTATGTTTATTTTCTTTAGTATTTTGTTAAATTTGTTCCATTTTTATAACTATTTTTATTTGTCATTCAGATAACTATAGTATCCGTTGAAGGGTGTGAGTGCTGGGATGCCCGCGGAGAAGTCTGAATTGTAATTGGAGAAGGTATTTGTCATTTCTCTTATGTTTATTTTCTTTAGTATTTTTGTTAAATTTGTTCCATTTTTATAACTATTTTTATTTGTCATTCAGATAACTATAGTATCCGTTGAAGGGTGTGAGTGCTGGGATGCCCGCGGAGAAGTCTGAATTGTAATTGGAGAAGGTATTTGTCATTTCTCTTATGTTTATTTTCTTTAGTATTTTGTTAAATTTGTTCCATTTTTATAACTATTTTTATTTGTCATTCAGATAACTATAGTATCCGTTGAAGGGTGTGAGTGCTGGGATGCCCGCGGAGAAGTCTGAATTGTAATTGGAGAAGGTATTTGTCATTTCTCTTATGTTTATTTTTTTTAGTATTTTGTTAAATTTGTTCCATTTTTATAACTATTTTTATTTGTCATTCAGATAACTATAGTATCCGTTGAAGGGTGTGAAGTGCTGGGATGCCCGCGGAGAAGTCTGAATTGTAATTGGAGAAGGTATTTGTCATTTCTCTTATGTTTATTTTCTTTAGTATTTTGTTAAATTTGTTCCATTTTTATAACTATTTTTATTTGTCATTCAGATAACTATAGTATCCGTTGAAGGGTGTGAGTGCTGGGATGCCCGCGGAGAAGTCTGAATTGTAATTGGAGAAGGTATTTGTCATTTCTCTTATGTTTATTTTCTTTAGTATTTTGTTAAATTTGTTCCATTTTTATAACTATTTTTATTTGTCATTCAGATAACTATAGTATCCGTTGAAGGGTGTGAGTGCTGGGATGCCCGCGGAGAAGTCTGAATTGTAATTGGAGAAGGTATTTGTCATTTCTCTTATGTTTATTTTCTTTAGTATTTTTGTTAAATTTGTTCCATTTTTATAACTATTTTTATTTGTCATTCAGATAACTATAGTATCCGTTGAAGGGTGTGAGTGCTGGGATGCCCGCGGAGAAGTCTGAATTGTAATTGGAGAAGGTATTTGTCATTTCTCTTATGTTTATTTTCTTTAGTATTTTGTTAAATTTGTTCCATTTTTATAACTATTTTTATTTGTCATTCAGATAACTATAGTATCCGTTGAAGGGTGTGAGTGCTGGGATGCCCGCGGAGAAGTCTGAATTGTAATTGGAGAAGGTATTTGTCATTTCTCTTATGTTTATTTTCTTTAGTATTTTGTTAAATTTGTTCCATTTTTATAACTATTTTTATTTGTCATTCAGATAACTATAGTATCCGTTGAAGGGTGTGAGTGCTGGGATGCCCGCGGAGAAGTCTGAATTGTAATTGGAGAAGGTATTTGTCATTTCTCTTATGTTTATTTTCTTTAGTATTTTTGTTAAATTTGTTCCATTTTTATAACTATTTTTATTTGTCATTCAGATAACTATAGTATCCGTTGAAGGGTGTGAGTGCTGGGATGCCCGCGGAGAAGTCTGAATTGTAATTGGAGAAGGTATTTGTCATTTCTCTTATGTTTATTTTCTTTAGTATTTTGTTAAATTTGTTCCATTTTTATAACTATTTTTATTTGTCATTCAGATAACTATAGTATCCGTTGAAGGGTGTGAGTGCTGGGATGCCCGCGGAGAAGTCTGAATTGTAATTGGAGAAGGTATTTGTCATTTCTCTTATGTTTATTTTCTTTAGTATTTTTGTTAAATTTGTTCCATTTTTATAACTATTTTTATTTGTCATTCAGATAACTATAGTATCCGTTGAAGGGTGTGAGTGCTGGGATGCCCGCGGAGAAGTCTGAATTGTAATTGGAGAAGGTATTTGTCATTTCTCTTATGTTTACTTTTCTTTAGTATTTTGTTAAATTTGTTCCATTTTTATAACTATTTTTATTTGTCATTCAGATAACTATAGTATCCGTTGAAGGGTGTGAGTGCTGGGATGCCCGCGGAGAAGTCTGAATTGTAATTGGAGAAGGTATTTGTCATTTCTCTTATGTTTATTTTCTTTAGTATTTTGTTAAATTTGTTCCATTTTTATAACTATTTTTATTTGTCATTCAGATAACTATAGTATCCGTTGAAGGGTGTGAGTGCTGGGATGCCCGCGGAGAAGTCTGAATTGTAATTGGAGAAGGTATTTGTCATTTCTCTTATGTTTATTTTCTTTAGTATTTTGTTAAATTTGTTCCATTTTTATAACTATTTTTATTTGTCATTCAGATAACTATAGTATCCGTTGAAGGGTGTGAGTGCTGGGATGCCCGCGGAGAAGTCTGAATTGTAATTGGAGAAGGTATTTGTCATTTCTCTTATGTTTATTTTCTTTAGTATTTTGTTAAATTTGTTCCATTTTTATAACTATTTTTATTTGTCATTCAGATAACTATAGTATCCGTTGAAGGGTGTGAGTGCTGGGATGCCCGCGGAGAAGTCTGAATTGTAATTGGAGAAGGTATTTGTCATTTCTCTTATGTTTATTTTCTTTAGTATTTTTGTTAAATTTGTTCCATTTTTATAACTATTTTTATTTGTCATTCAGATAACTATAGTATCCGTTGAAGGGTGTGAGTGCTGGGATGCCCGCGGAGAAGTCTGAATTGTAATTGGAGAAGGTATTTGTCATTTCTCTTATGTTTATTTTCTTTAGTATTTTGTTAAATTTGTTCCATTTTTATAACTATTTTTATTTGTCATTCAGATAACTATAGTATCCGTTGAAGGGTGTGGATGCTGGGATGCCCGCGGAGAAGTCTGAATTGTAATTGGAGAAGGTATTTGTCATTTCTCTTATGTTTATTTTCTTTAGTATTTTGTTAAATTTGTTCCATTTTTATAACTATTTTTATTTGTCATTCAGATAACTATAGTATCCGTTGAAGGGTGTGAGTGCTGGGATGCCCGCGGAGAAGTCTGAATTGTAATTGGAGAAGGTATTTGTCATTTCTCTTATGTTTATTTTCTTTAGTATTTTGTTAAATTTGTTCCATTTTTATAACTATTTTTATTTGTCATTCAGATAACTATAGTATCCGTTGAAGGGTGTGAGTGCTGGGATGCCCGCGGAGAAGTCTGAATTGTAATTGGAGAAGGTATTTGTCATTTCTCTTATGTTTATTTTCTTTAGTATTTTTGTTAAATTTGTTCCATTTTTATAACTATTTTTATTTGTCATTCAGATAACTATAGTATCCGTTGAAGGGTGTGAGTGCTGGGATGCCCGCGGAGAAGTCTGAATTGTAATTGGAGAAGGTATTTGTCATTTCTCTTATGTTTATTTTCTTTAGTATTTTGTTAAATTTGTTCCATTTTTATAACTATTTTTATTTGTCATTCAGATAACTATAGTATCCGTTGAAGGGTGTGAGTGCTGGGATGCCCGCGGAGAAGTCTGAATTGTAATTGGAGAAGGTATTTGTCATTTCTCTTATGTTTATTTTCTTTAGTATTTTTGTTAAATTTGTTCCATTTTTATAACTATTTTTATTTGTCATTCAGATAACTATAGTATCCGTTGAAGGGTGTGAGTGCTGGGATGCCCGCGGAGAAGTCTGAATTGTAATTGGAGAAGGTATTTGTCATTTCTCTTATGTTTATTTTCTTTAGTATTTTGTTAAATTTGTTCCATTTTTATAACTATTTTTATTTGTCATTCAGATAACTATAGTATCCGTTGAAGGGTGTGAGTGCTGGGATGCCCGCGGAGAAGTCTGAATTGTAATTGGAGAAGGTATTTGTCATTTCTCTTATGTTTATTTTCTTTAGTATTTTTGTTAAATTTGTTCCATTTTTATAACTATTTTTATTTGTCATTCAGATAACTATAGTATCCGTTGAAGGGTGTGAGTGCTGGGATGCCCGCGGAGAAGTCTGAATTGTAATTGGAGAAGGTATTTGTCATTTCTCTTATGTTTATTTTCTTTAGTATTTTGTTAAATTTGTTCCATTTTTATAACTATTTTTATTTGTCATTCAGATAACTATAGTATCCGTTGAAGGGTGTGAGTGCTGGGATGCCCGCGGAGAAGTCTGAATTGTAATTGGAGAAGGTATTTGTCATTTCTCTTATGTTTATTTTCTTTAGTATTTTGTTAAATTTGTTCCATTTTTATAACTATTTTTATTTGTCATTCAGATAACTATAGTATCCGTTGAAGGGTGTGAGTGCTGGGATGCCCGCGGAGAAGTCTGAATTGTAATTGGAGAAGGTATTTGTCATTTCTCTTATGTTTATTTTCTTTAGTATTTTGTTAAATTTGTTCCATTTTTATAACTATTTTTATTTGTCATTCAGATAACTATAGTATCCGTTGAAGGGTGTGAGTGCTGGGATGCCCGCGGAGAAGTCTGAATTGTAATTGGAGAAGGTATTTGTCATTTCTCTTATGTTTATTTTCTTTAGTATTTTTGTTAAATTTGTTCCATTTTTATAACTATTTTTATTTGTCATTCAGATAACTATAGTATCCGTTGAAGGGTGTGAGTGCTGGGATGCCCGCGGAGAAGTCTGAATTGTAATTGGAGAAGGTATTTGTCATTTCTCTTATGTTTATTTTCTTTAGTATTTTGTTAAATTTGTTCCATTTTTATAACTATTTTTATTTGTCATTCAGATAACTATAGTATCCGTTGAAGGGTGTGAGTGCTGGGATGCCCGCGGAGAAGTCTGAATTGTAATTGGAGAAGGTATTTGTCATTTCTCTTATGTTTATTTTCTTTAGTATTTTGTTAAATTTGTTCCATTTTTATAACTATTTTTATTTGTCATTCAGATAACTATAGTATCCGTTGAAGGGTGTGAGTGCTGGGATGCCCGCGGAGAAGTCTGAATTGTAATTGGAGAAGGTATTTGTCATTTCTCTTATGTTTATTTTCTTTAGTATTTTGTTAAATTTGTTCCATTTTTATAACTATTTTTATTTGTCATTCAGATAACTATAGTATCCGTTGAAGGGTGTGAGTGCTGGGATGCCCGCGGAGAAGTCTGAATTGTAATTGGAGAAGGTATTTGTCATTTCTCTTATGTTTATTTTCTTTAGTATTTTGTTAAATTTGTTCCATTTTTATAACTATTTTTATTTGTCATTCAGATAACTATAGTATCCGTTGAAGGGTGTGAGTGCTGGGATGCCCGCGGAGAAGTCTGAATTGTAATTGGAGAAGGTATTTGTCATTTCTCTTATGTTTATTTTCTTTAGTATTTTTGTTAAATTTGTTCCATTTTTATAACTATTTTTATTTGTCATTCAGATAACTATAGTATCCGTTGAAGGGTGTGAGTGCTGGGATGCCCGCGGAGAAGTCTGAATTGTAATTGGAGAAGGTATTTGTCATTTCTCTTATGTTTATTTTCTTTAGTATTTTGTTAAATTTGTTCCATTTTTATAACTATTTTTATTTGTCATTCAGATAACTATAGTATCCGTTGAAGGGTGTGAGTGCTGGGATGCCCGCGGAGAAGTCTGAATTGTAATTGGAGAAGGTATTTGTCATTTCTCTTATGTTTATTTTCTTTAGTATTTTGTTAAATTTGTTCCATTTTTATAACTATTTTTATTTGTCATTCAGATAACTATAGTATCCGTTGAAGGGTGTGAGTGCTGGGATGCCCGCGGAGAAGTCTGAATTGTAATTGGAGAAGGTATTTGTCATTTCTCTTATGTTTATTTTCTTTAGTATTTTGTTAAATTTTGTTCCATTTTTATAACTATTTTTATTTGTCATTCAGATAACTATAGTATCCGTTGAAGGGTGTGAGTGCTGGGATGCCCGCGGAGAAGTCTGAATTGTAATTGGAGAAGGTATTTGTCATTTCTCTTATGTTTATTTTCTTTAGTATTTTGTTAAATTTGTTCCATTTTTATAACTATTTTTATTTGTCATTCAGATAACTATAGTATCCGTTGAAGGGTGTGAGTGCTGGGATGCCCGCGGAGAAGTCTGAATTGTAATTGGAGAAGGTATTTGTCATTTCTCTTATGTTTATTTTCTTTAGTATTTTTGTTAAATTTGTTCCATTTTTATAACTATTTTTATTTGTCATTCAGATAACTATAGTATCCGTTGAAGGGTGTGAGTGCTGGGATGCCCGCGGAGAAGTCTGAATTGTAATTGGAGAAGGTATTTGTCATTTCTCTTATGTTTATTTTCTTTAGTATTTTGTTAAATTTGTTCCATTTTTATAACTATTTTTATTTGTCATTCAGATAACTATAGTATCCGTTGAAGGGTGTGAGTGCTGGGATGCCCGCGGAGAAGTCTGAATTGTAATTGGAGAAGGTATTTGTCATTTCTCTTATGTTTATTTTCTTTAGTATTTTGTTAAATTTGTTCCATTTTTATAACTATTTTTATTTGTCATTCAGATAACTATAGTATCCGTTGAAGGGTGTGAGTGCTGGGATGCCCGCGGAGAAGTCTGAATTGTAATTGGAGAAGGTATTTGTCATTTCTCTTATGTTTATTTTCTTTAGTATTTTTGTTAAATTTGTTCCATTTTTATAACTATTTTTATTTGTCATTCAGATAACTATAGTATCCGTTGAAGGGTGTGAGTGCTGGGATGCCCGCGGAGAAGTCTGAATTGTAATTGGAGAAGGTATTTGTCATTTCTCTTATGTTTATTTTCTTTAGTATTTTTGTTAAATTTGTTCCATTTTTATAACTATTTTTATTTGTCATTCAGATAACTATAGTATCCGTTGAAGGGTGTGAGTGCTGGGATGCCCGCGGAGAAGTCTGAATTGTAATTGGAGAAGGTATTTGTCATTTCTCTTATGTTTATTTTCTTTAGTATTTTTTGTTAAATTTGTTCCATTTTTATAACTATTTTTATTTGTCATTCAGATAACTATAGTATCCGTTGAAGGGTGTGACTGCTGGGATGCCCGCGGAGAAGTCTGAATTGTAATTGGAGAAGGTATTTGTCATTTCTCTTATGTTTATTTTCTTTAGTATTTTTGTTAAATTTGTTCCATTTTTATAACTATTTTTATTTGTCATTCAGATAACTATAGTATCCGTTGAAGGGTGTGAGTGCTGGGATGCCCGCGGAGAAGTCTGAATTGTAATTGGAGAAGGTATTTGTCATTTCTCTTATGTTTATTTTCTTTAGTATTTTGTTAAATTTGTTCCATTTTTATAACTATTTTTATTTGTCATTCAGATAACTATAGTATCCGTTGAAGGGTGTGAGTGCTGGGATGCCCGCGGAGAAGTCTGAATTGTAATTGGAGAAGGTATTTGTCATTTCTCTTATGTTTATTTTCTTTAGTATTTTTGTTAAATTTGTTCCATTTTTATAACTATTTTTATTTGTCATTCAGATAACTATAGTATCCGTTGAAGGGTGTGAGTGCTGGGATGCCCGCGGAGAAGTCTGAATTGTAATTGGAGAAGGTATTTGTCATTTCTCTTATGTTTATTTTCTTTAGTATTTTTGTTAAATTTGTTCCATTTTTATAACTATTTTTATTTGTCATTCAGATAACTATAGTATCCGTTGAAGGGTGTGAGTGCTGGGATGCCCGCGGAGAAGTCTGAATTGTAATTGGAGAAGGTATTTGTCATTTCTCTTATGTTTATTTTCTTTAGTATTTTTGTTAAATTTGTTCCATTTTTATAACTATTTTTATTTGTCTTTCAGATAACTATAGTATCCGTTGAAGGGTGTGAGTGCTGGGATGCCCGCGGAGAAGTCTGAATTGTAATTGGAGAAGGTATTTGTCATTTCTCTTATGTTTATTTTCTTTAGTATTTTGTTAAATTTGTTCCATTTTTATAACTATTTTTATTTGTCATTCAGATAACTATAGTATCCGTTGAAGGGTGTGAGTGCTGGGATGCCCGCGGAGAAGTCTGAATTGTAATTGGAGAAGGTATTTGTCATTTCTCTTATGTTTATTTTCTTTAGTATTTTGTTAAATTTGTTCCATTTTTATAACTATTTTTATTTGTCATTCAGATAACTATAGTATCCGTTGAAGGGTGTGAATGCTGGGATGCCCGCGGAGAAGTCTGAATTGTAATTGGAGAAGGTATTTGTCATTTCTCTTATGTTTATTTTCTTTAGTATTTTGTTAAATTTGTTCCATTTTTATAACTATTTTTATTTGTCATTCAGATAACTATAGTATCCGTTGAAGGGTGTGAGTGCTGGGATGCCCGCGGAGAAGTCTGAATTGTAATTGGAGAAGGTATTTGTCATTTCTCTTATGTTTATTTTCTTTAGTATTTTGTTAAATTTGTTCCATTTTTATAACTATTTTTATTTGTCATTCAGATAACTATAGTATCCGTTGAAGGGTGTGAGTGCTGGGATGCCCGCGGAGAAGTCTGAATTGTAATTGGAGAAGGTATTTGTCATTTCTCTTATGTTTATTTTCTTTAGTATTTTGTTAAATTTGTTCCATTTTTATAACTATTTTTATTTGTCATTCAGATAACTATAGTATCCGTTGAAGGGTGTGAGTGCTGGGATGCCCGCGGAGAAGTCTGAATTGTAATTGGAGAAGGTATTTGTCATTTCTCTTATGTTTATTTTCTTTAGTATTTTGTTAAATTTGTTCCATTTTTATAACTATTTTTATTTGTCATTCAGATAACTATAGTATCCGTTGAAGGGTGTGAGTGCTGGGATGCCCGCGGAGAAGTCTGAATTGTAATTGGAGAAGGTATTTGTCATTTCTCTTATGTTTATTTTCTTTAGTATTTTGTTAAATTTGTTCCATTTTTATAACTATTTTTATTTGTCATTCAGATAACTATAGTATCCGTTGAAGGGTGTGAGTGCTGGGATGCCCGCGGAGAAGTCTGAATTGTAATTGGAGAAGGTATTTGTCATTTCTCTTATGTTTATTTTCTTTAGTATTTTTGTTAAATTTGTTCCATTTTTATAACTATTTTTATTTGTCATTCAGATAACTATAGTATCCGTTGAAGGGTGTGAGTGCTGGGATGCCCGCGGAGAAGTCTGAATTGTAATTGGAGAAGGTATTTGTCATTTCTCTTATGTTTATTTTCTTTAGTATTTTTGTTAAATTTGTTCCATTTTTATAACTATTTTTATTTGTCATTCAGATAACTATAGTATCCGTTGAAGGGTGTGAGTGCTGGGATGCCCGCGGAGAAGTCTGAATTGTAATTGGAGAAGGTATTTGTCATTTCTCTTATGTTTATTTTCTTTAGTATTTTTGTTAAATTTGTTCCATTTTTATAACTATTTTTATTTGTCATTCAGATAACTATAGTATCCGTTGAAGGGTGTGAGTGCTGGGATGCCCGCGGAGAAGTCTGAATTGTAATTGGAGAAGGTATTTGTCATTTCTCTTATGTTTATTTTCTTTAGTATTTTTTGTTAAATTTGTTCCATTTTTATAACTATTTTTATTTGTCATTCAGATAACTATAGTATCCGTTGAAGGGTGTGAGTGCTGGGATGCCCGCGGAGAAGTCTGAATTGTAATTGGAGAAGGTATTTGTCATTTCTCTTATGTTTATTTTCTTTAGTATTTTTGTTAAATTTGTTCCATTTTTATAACTATTTTTATTTGTCATTCAGATAACTATAGTATCCGTTGAAGGGTGTGAGTGCTGGGATGCCCGCGGAGAAGTCTGAATTGTAATTGGAGAAGGTATTTGTCATTTCTCTTATGTTTATTTTCTTTAGTATTTTTGTTAAATTTGTTCCATTTTTATAACTATTTTTATTTGTCATTCAGATAACTATAGTATCCGTTGAAGGGTGTGAGTGCTGGGATGCCCGCGGAGAAGTCTGAATTGTAATTGGAGAAGGTATTTGTCATTTCTCTTATGTTTATTTTCTTTAGTATTTTGTTAAATTTGTTCCATTTTTATAACTATTTTTATTTGTCATTCAGATAACTATAGTATCCGTTGAAGGGTGTGAGTGCTGGGATGCCCGCGGAGAAGTCTGAATTGTAATTGGAGAAGGTATTTGTCATTTCTCTTATGTTTATTTTCTTTAGTATTTTGTTAAATTTGTTCCATTTTTATAACTATTTTTATTTGTCATTCAGATAACTATAGTATCCGTTGAAGGGTGTGAGTGCTGGGATGCCCGCGGAGAAGTCTGAATTGTAATTGGAGAAGGTATTTGTCATTTCTCTTATGTTTATTTTCTTTAGTATTTTTGTTAAATTTGTTCCATTTTTATAACTATTTTTATTTGTCATTCAGATAACTATAGTATCCGTTGAAGGGTGTGAGTGCTGGGATGCCCGCGGAGAAGTCTGAATTGTAATTGGAGAAGGTATTTGTCATTTCTCTTATGTTTATTTTCTTTAGTATTTTGTTAAATTTGTTCCATTTTTATAACTATTTTTATTTGTCATTCAGATAACTATAGTATCCGTTGAAGGGTGTGAGTGCTGGGATGCCCGCGGAGAAGTCTGAATTGTAATTGGAGAAGGTATTTGTCATTTCTCTTATGTTTATTTTCTTTAGTATTTTGTTAAATTTGTTCCATTTTTATAACTATTTTTATTTGTCATTCAGATAACTATAGTATCCGTTGAAGGGTGTGAGTGCTGGGATGCCCGCGGAGAAGTCTGAATTGTAATTGGAGAAGGTATTTGTCATTTCTCTTATGTTTATTTTCTTTAGTATTTTTGTTAAATTTGTTCCATTTTTATAACTATTTTTATTTGTCATTCAGATAACTATAGTATCCGTTGAAGGGTGTGAGTGCTGGGATGCCCGCGGAGAAGTCTGAATTGTAATTGGAGAAGGTATTTGTCATTTCTCTTATGTTTATTTTCTTTAGTATTTTGTTAAATTTGTTCCATTTTTATAACTATTTTTATTTGTCATTCAGATAACTATAGTATCCGTTGAAGGGTGTGAGTGCTGGGATGCCCGCGGAGAAGTCTGAATTGTAATTGGAGAAGGTATTTGTCATTTCTCTTATGTTTATTTTCTTTAGTATTTTGTTAAATTTGTTCCATTTTTATAACTATTTTTATTTGTCATTCAGATAACTATAGTATCCGTTGAAGGGTGTGAGTGCTGGGATGCCCGCGGAGAAGTCTGAATTGTAATTGGAGAAGGTATTTGTCATTTCTCTTATGTTTATTTTCTTTAGTATTTTTGTTAAATTTGTTCCATTTTTATAACTATTTTTATTTGTCATTCAGATAACTATAGTATCCGTTGAAGGGTGTGAGTGCTGGGATGCCCGCGGAGAAGTCTGAATTGTAATTGGAGAAGGTATTTGTCATTTCTCTTATGTTTATTTTCTTTAGTATTTTTGTTAAATTTGTTCCATTTTTATAACTATTTTTATTTGTCATTCAGATAACTATAGTATCCGTTGAAGGGTGTGAGTGCTGGGATGCCCGCGGAGAAGTCTGAATTGTAATTGGAGAAGGTATTTGTCATTTCTCTTATGTTTATTTTCTTTAGTATTTTTGTTAAATTTGTTCCATTTTTATAACTATTTTTATTTGTCATTCAGATAACTATAGTATCCGTTGAAGGGTGTGAGTGCTGGGATGCCCGCGGAGAAGTCTGAATTGTAATTGGAGAAGGTATTTGTCATTTCTCTTATGTTTATTTTCTTTAGTATTTTTGTTAAATTTGTTCCATTTTTATAACTATTTTTATTTGTCATTCAGATAACTATAGTATCCGTTGAAGGGTGTGAGTGCTGGGATGCCCGCGGAGAAGTCTGAATTGTAATTGGAGAAGGTATTTGTCATTTCTCTTATGTTTATTTTCTTTAGTATTTTTGTTAAATTTGTTCCATTTTTATAACTATTTTTATTTGTCATTCAGATAACTATAGTATCCGTTGAAGGGTGTGAGTGCTGGGATGCCCGCGGAGAAGTCTGAATTGTAATTGGAGAAGGTATTTGTCATTTCTCTTATGTTTATTTTCTTTAGTATTTTTGTTAAATTTGTTCCATTTTTATAACTATTTTTATTTGTCATTCAGATAACTATAGTATCCGTTGAAGGGTGTGAGTGCTGGGATGCCCGCGGAGAAGTCTGAATTGTAATTGGAGAAGGTATTTGTCATTTCTCTTATGTTTATTTTCTTTAGTATTTTTGTTAAATTTGTTCCATTTTTATAACTATTTTTATTTGTCATTCAGATAACTATAGTATCCGTTGAAGGGTGTGAGTGCTGGGATGCCCGCGGAGAAGTCTGAATTGTAATTGGAGAAGGTATTTGTCATTTCTCTTATGTTTATTTTCTTTAGTATTTTGTTAAATTTGTTCCATTTTTATAACTATTTTTATTTGTCATTCAGATAACTATAGTATCCGTTGAAGGGTGTGAGTGCTGGGATGCCCGCGGAGAAGTCTGAATTGTAATTGGAGAAGGTATTTGTCATTTCTCTTATGTTTATTTTCTTTAGTATTTTGTTAAATTTGTTCCATTTTTATAACTATTTTTATTTGTCATTCAGATAACTATAGTATCCGTTGAAGGGTGTGAGTGCTGGGATGCCCGCGGAGAAGTCTGAATTGTAATTGGAGAAGGTATTTGTCATTTCTCTTATGTTTATTTTCTTTAGTATTTTGTTAAATTTGTTCCATTTTTATAACTATTTTTATTTGTCATTCAGATAACTATAGTATCCGTTGAAGGGTGTGAAGTGCTGGGATGCCCGCGGAGAAGTCTGAATTGTAATTGGAGAAGGTATTTGTCATTTCTCTTATGTTTATTTTCTTTAGTATTTTTTGTTAAATTTGTTCCATTTTTATAACTATTTTTATTTGTCATTCAGATAACTATAGTATCCGTTGAAGGGTGTGAGTGCTGGGATGCCCGCGGAGAAGTCTGAATTGTAATTGGAGAAGGTATTTGTCATTTCTCTTATGTTTATTTTCTTTAGTATTTTTGTTAAATTTGTTCCATTTTTATAACTATTTTTATTTGTCATTCAGATAACTATAGTATCCGTTGAAGGGTGTGAGTGCTGGGATGCCCGCGGAGAAGTCTGAATTGTAATTGGAGAGAAGGTATTTGTCATTTCTCTTATGTTTATTTTCTTTAGTATTTTGTTAAATTTGTTCCATTTTTATAACTATTTTTATTTGTCATTCAGATAACTATAGTATCCGTTGAAGGGTGTGAAGGCTGGGATGCCCGCGGAGAAGTCTGAATTGTAATTGGAGAAGGTATTTGTCATTTCTCTTATGTTTATTTTCTTTAGTATTTTGTTAAATTTGTTCCATTTTTATAACTATTTTTATTTGTCATTCAGATAACTATAGTATCCGTTGAAGGGTGTGAGTGCTGGGATGCCCGCGGAGAAGTCTGAATTGTAATTGGAGAAGGTATTTGTCATTTCTCTTATGTTTATTTTCTTTAGTATTTTTGTTAAATTTGTTCCATTTTTATAACTATTTTTATTTGTCATTCAGATAACTATAGTATCCGTTGAAGGGTGTGAGTGCTGGGATGCCCGCGGAGAAGTCTGAATTGTAATTGGAGAAGGTATTTGTCATTTCTCTTATGTTTATTTTCTTTAGTATTTTTGTTAAATTTGTTCCATTTTTATAACTATTTTTATTTGTCATTCAGATAACTATAGTATCCGTTGAAGGGTGTGAGTGCTGGGATGCCCGCGGAGAAGTCTGAATTGTAATTGGAGAAGGTATTTGTCATTTCTCTTATGTTTATTTTCTTTAGTATTTTGTTAAATTTGTTCCACTTTTTATAACTATTTTTATTTGTCATTCAGATAACTATAGTATCCGTTGAAGGGTGTGAGTGCTGGGATGCCCGCGGAGAAGTCTGAATTGTAATTGGAGAAGGTATTTGTCATTTCTCTTATGTTTATTTTCTTTAGTATTTTTGTTAAATTTGTTCCATTTTTATAACTATTTTTATTTGTCATTCAGATAACTATAGTATCCGTTGAAGGGTGTGAGTGCTGGGATGCCCGCGGAGAAGTCTGAATTGTAATTGGAGAAGGTATTTGTCATTTCTCTTATGTTTATTTTCTTTAGTATTTTGTTAAATTTGTTCCATTTTTATAACTATTTTTATTTGTCATTCAGATAACTATAGTATCCGTTGAAGGGTGTGAGTGCTGGGATGCCCGCGGAGAAGTCTGAATTGTAATTGGAGAAGGTATTTGTCATTTCTCTTATGTTTATTTTCTTTAGTATTTTGTTAAATTTGTTCCATTTTTATAACTATTTTTATTTGTCATTCAGATAACTATAGTATCCGTTGAAGGGTGTGAGTGCTGGGATGCCCGCGGAGAAGTCTGAATTGTAATTGGAGAAGGTATTTGTCATTTCTCTTATGTTTATTTTCTTTAGTATTTTGTTAAATTTGTTCCATTTTTATAACTATTTTTATTTGTCATTCAGATAACTATAGTATCCGTTGAAGGGTGTGAGTGCTGGGATGCCCGCGGAGAAGTCTGAATTGTAATTGGAGAAGGTATTTGTCATTTCTCTTATGTTTATTTTCTTTAGTATTTTGTTAAATTTGTTCCATTTTTATAACTATTTTTATTTGTCATTCAGATAACTATAGTATCCGTTGAAGGGTGTGAGTGCTGGGATGCCCGCGGAGAAGTCTGAATTGTAATTGGAGAAGGTATTTGTCATTTCTCTTATGTTTATTTTCTTTAGTATTTTTGTTAAATTTGTTCCATTTTTATAACTATTTTTATTTGTCATTCAGATAACTATAGTATCCGTTGAAGGGTGTGAGTGCTGGGATGCCCGCGGAGAAGTCTGAATTGTAATTGGAGAAGGTATTTGTCATTTCTCTTATGTTTATTTTCTTTAGTATTTTGTTAAATTTGTTCCATTTTTATAACTATTTTTATTTGTCATTCAGATAACTATAGTATCCGTTGAAGGGTGTGAGTGCTGGGATGCCCGCGGAGAAGTCTGAATTGTAATTGGAGAAGGTATTTGTCATTTCTCTTATGTTTATTTTCTTTAGTATTTTGTTAAATTTGTTCCATTTTTATAACTATTTTTATTTGTCATTCAGATAACTATAGTATCCGTTGAAGGGTGTGAGTGCTGGGATGCCCGCGGAGAAGTCTGAATTGTAATTGGAGAAGGTATTTGTCATTTCTCTTATGTTTATTTTCTTTAGTATTTTGTTAAATTTGTTCCATTTTTATAACTATTTTTATTTGTCATTCAGATAACTATAGTATCCGTTGAAGGGTGTGAGTGCTGGGATGCCCGCGGAGAAGTCTGAATTGTAATTGGAGAAGGTATTTGTCATTTTCTTATGTTTATTTTCTTTAGTATTTTGTTAAATTTGTTCCATTTTTATAACTATTTTTATTTGTCATTCAGATAACTATAGTATCCGTTGAAGGGTGTGAAGTGCTGGGATGCCCGCGGAGAAGTCTGAATTGTAATTGGAGAAGGTATTTGTCATTTCTCTTATGTTTATTTTCTTTAGTATTTTGTTAAATTTGTTCCATTTTTATAACTATTTTTATTTGTCATTCAGATAACTATAGTATCCGTTGAAGGGTGTGAGTGCTGGGATGCCCGCGGAGAAGTCTGAATTGTAATTGGAGAAGGTATTTGTCATTTCTCTTATGTTTATTTTCTTTAGTATTTTTGTTAAATTTGTTCCATTTTTATAACTATTTTTATTTGTCATTCAGATAACTATAGTATCCGTTGAAGGGTGTGAGTGCTGGGATGCCCGCGGAGAAGTCTGAATTGTAATTGGAGAAGGTATTTGTCATTTCTCTTATGTTTATTTTCTTTAGTATTTTGTTAAATTTGTTCCATTTTTATAACTATTTTTATTTGTCATTCAGATAACTATAGTATCCGTTGAAGGGTGTGAGTGCTGGGATGCCCGCGGAGAAGTCTGAATTGTAATTGGAGAAGGTATTTGTCATTTCTCTTATGTTTATTTTCTTTAGTATTTTGTTAAATTTGTTCCATTTTTATAACTATTTTTATTTGTCATTCAGATAACTATAGTATCCGTTGAAGGGTGTGAGTGCTGGGATGCCCGCGGAGAAGTCTGAATTGTAATTGGAGAAGGTATTTGTCATTTCTCTTATGTTTATTTTCTTTAGTATTTTGTTAAATTTGTTCCATTTTTATAACTATTTTTATTTGTCATTCAGATAACTATAGTATCCGTTGAAGGGTGTGAGTGCTGGGATGCCCGCGGAGAAGTCTGAATTGTAATTGGAGAAGGTATTTGTCATTTCTCTTATGTTTATTTTCTTTAGTATTTTTGTTAAATTTGTTCCATTTTTATAACTATTTTTATTTGTCATTCAGATAACTATAGTATCCGTTGAAGGGTGTGAGTGCTGGGATGCCCGCGGAGAAGTCTGAATTGTAATTGGAGAAGGTATTTGTCATTTCTCTTATGTTTATTTTCTTTAGTATTTTGTTAAATTTGTTCCATTTTTATAACTATTTTTATTTGTCATTCAGATAACTATAGTATCCGTTGAAGGGTGTGAGTGCTGGGATGCCCGCGGAGAAGTCTGAATTGTAATTGGAGAAGGTATTTGTCATTTCTCTTATGTTTATTTTCTTTAGTATTTTTTTTTAAATTGTTCCATTTTTATAACTATTTTTATTTGTCATTCAGATAACTATAGTATCCGTTGAAGGGTGTGAGTGCTGGGATGCCCGCGGAGAAGTCTGAATTGTAATTGGAGAAGGTATTTGTCATTTCTCTTATGTTTATTTTCTTTAGTATTTTGTTAAATTTGTTCCATTTTTATAACTATTTTTATTTGTCATTCAGATAACTATAGTATCCGTTGAAGGGTGTGAGTGCTGGGATGCCCGCGGAGAAGTCTGAATTGTAATTGGAGAAGGTATTTGTCATTTCTCTTATGTTTATTTTCTTTAGTAATTTTTTTAAATTTGTTCCATTTTTATAACTATTTTTATTTGTCATTCAGATAACTATAGTATCCGTTGAAGGGTGTGAGTGCTGGGATGCCCGCGGAGAAGTCTGAATTGTAATTGGAGAAGGTATTTGTCATTTCTCTTATGTTTATTTTCTTTAGTATTTTGTTAAATTTGTTCCATTTTTATAACTATTTTTTATTTGTCATTCAGATAACTATAGTATCCGTTGAAGGGTGTGAGTGCTGGGATGCCCGCGGAGAAGTCTGAATTGTAATTGGAGAAGGTATTTGTCATTTCTCTTATGTTTATTTTCTTTAGTATTTTGTTAAATTTGTTCCATTTTTATAACTATTTTTATTTGTCATTCAGATAACTATAGTATCCGTTGAAGGGTGTGAGTGCTGGGATGCCCGCGGAGAAGTCTGAATTGTAATTGGAGAAGGTATTTGTCATTTCTCTTATGTTTATTTTCTTTAGTATTTTGTTAAATTTGTTCCATTTTTATAACTATTTTTATTTGTCATTCAGATAACTATAGTATCCGTTGAAGGGTGTGAGTGCTGGGATGCCCGCGGAGAAGTCTGAATTGTAATTGGAGAAGGTATTTGTCATTTCTCTTATGTTTATTTTCTTTAGTATTTTGTTAAATTTGTTCCATTTTTATAACTATTTTTATTTGTCATTCAGATAACTATAGTATCCGTTGAAGGGTGTGAATCCTGGGATGCCCGCGGAGAAGTCTGAATTGTAATTGGAGAAGGTATTTGTCATTTCTCTTATGTTTATTTTCTTTAGTATTTTGTTAAATTTGTTCCATTTTTATAACTATTTTTATTTGTCATTCAGATAACTATAGTATCCGTTGAAGGGTGTGAGTGCTGGGATGCCCGCGGAGAAGTCTGAATTGTAATTGGAGAAGGTATTTGTCATTTCTCTTATGTTTATTTTCTTTAGTATTTTTTTTAAATTTGTTCCATTTTTATAACTATTTTTATTTGTCATTCAGATAACTATAGTATCCGTTGAAGGGTGTGAGTGCTGGGATGCCCGCGGAGAAGTCTGAATTGTAATTGGAGAAGGTATTTGTCATTTCTCTTATGTTTATTTTTCTTTAGTATTTTTTAAATTTGTTCCATTTTTATAACTATTTTTATTTGTCATTCAGATAACTATAGTATCCGTTGAAGGGTGTGAGTGCTGGGATGCCCGCGGAGAAGTCTGAATTGTAATTGGAGAAGGTATTTGTCATTTCTCTTATGTTTATTTTCTTTAGTATTTTGTTAAATTTGTTCCATTTTTATAACTATTTTTATTTGTCATTCAGATAACTATAGTATCCGTTGAAGGGTGTGAGTGCTGGGATGCCCGCGGAGAAGTCTGAATTGTAATTGGAGAAGGTATTTGTCATTTCTCTTATGTTTATTTTCTTTAGTATTTTTGTTAAATTTGTTCCATTTTTATAACTATTTTTATTTGTCATTCAGATAACTATAGTATCCGTTGAAGGGTGTGAGTGCTGGGATGCCCGCGGAGAAGTCTGAATTGTAATTGGAGAAGGTATTTGTCATTTCTCTTATGTTTATTTTCTTTAGTATTTTGTTAAATTTGTTCCATTTTTATAACTATTTTTATTTGTCATTCAGATAACTATAGTATCCGTTGAAGGGTGTGAGTGCTGGGATGCCCGCGGAGAAGTCTGAATTGTAATTGGAGAAGGTATTTGTCATTTCTCTTATGTTTATTTTCTTTAGTATTTTTGTTAAATTTGTTCCATTTTTATAACTATTTTTATTTGTCATTCAGATAACTATAGTATCCGTTGAAGGGTGTGAGTGCTGGGATGCCCGCGGAGAAGTCTGAATTGTAATTGGAGAAGGTATTTGTCATTTCTCTTATGTTTATTTTCTTTAGTATTTTTGTTAAATTTGTTCCATTTTTATAACTATTTTTATTTGTCATTCAGATAACTATAGTATCCGTTGAAGGGTGTGAGTGCTGGGATGCCCGCGGAGAAGTCTGAATTGTAATTGGAGAAGGTATTTGTCATTTCTCTTATGTTTATTTTCTTTAGTATTTTGTTAAATTTGTTCCATTTTTATAACTATTTTTATTTGTCATTCAGATAACTATAGTATCCGTTGAAGGGTGTGAGTGCTGGGATGCCCGCGGAGAAGTCTGAATTGTAATTGGAGAAGGTATTTGTCATTTCTCTTATGTTTATTTTCTTTAGTATTTTGTTAAATTTGTTCCATTTTTATAACTATTTTTATTTGTCATTCAGATAACTATAGTATCCGTTGAAGGGTGTGAGTGCTGGGATGCCCGCGGAGAAGTCTGAATTGTAATTGGAGAAGGTATTTGTCATTTCTCTTATGTTTATTTTCTTTAGTATTTTTGTTAAATTTGTTCCATTTTTATAACTATTTTTATTTGTCATTCAGATAACTATAGTATCCGTTGAAGGGTGTGAGTGCTGGGATGCCCGCGGAGAAGTCTGAATTGTAATTGGAGAAGGTATTTGTCATTTCTCTTATGTTTATTTTCTTTAGTATTTTGTTAAATTTGTTCCATTTTTATAACTATTTTTATTTGTCATTCAGATAACTATAGTATCCGTTGAAGGGTGTGAGTGCTGGGATGCCCGCGGAGAAGTCTGAATTGTAATTGGAGAAGGTATTTGTCATTTCTCTTATGTTTATTTTCTTTAGTATTTTTGTTAAATTTGTTCCATTTTTATAACTATTTTTATTTGTCATTCAGATAACTATAGTATCCGTTGAAGGGTGTGAGTGCTGGGATGCCCGCGGAGAAGTCTGAATTGTAATTGGAGAAGGTATTTGTCATTTCTCTTATGTTTATTTTCTTTAGTATTTTGTTAAATTTGTTCCATTTTTATAACTATTTTTATTTGTCATTCAGATAACTATAGTATCCGTTGAAGGGTGTGAGTGCTGGGATGCCCGCGGAGAAGTCTGAATTGTAATTGGAGAAGGTATTTGTCATTTCTCTTATGTTTATTTTCTTTAGTATTTTGTTAAATTTGTTCCATTTTTATAACTATTTTTATTTGTCATTCAGATAACTATAGTATCCGTTGAAGGGTGTGAGTGCTGGGATGCCCGCGGAGAAGTCTGAATTGTAATTGGAGAAGGTATTTGTCATTTCTCTTATGTTTATTTTCTTTAGTATTTTTGTTAAATTTGTTCCATTTTTATAACTATTTTTATTTGTCATTCAGATAACTATAGTATCCGTTGAAGGGTGTGAGTGCTGGGATGCCCGCGGAGAAGTCTGAATTGTAATTGGAGAAGGTATTTGTCATTTCTCTTATGTTTATTTTCTTTAGTATTTTGTTAAATTTGTTCCATTTTTATAACTATTTTTATTTGTCATTCAGATAACTATAGTATCCGTTGAAGGGTGTGAGTGCTGGGATGCCCGCGGAGAAGTCTGAATTGTAATTGGAGAAGGTATTTGTCATTTCTCTTATGTTTATTTTCTTTAGTATTTTGTTAAATTTGTTCCATTTTTATAACTATTTTTATTTGTCATTCAGATAACTATAGTATCCGTTGAAGGGTGTGAGTGCTGGGATGCCCGCGGAGAAGTCTGAATTGTAATTGGAGAAGGTATTTGTCATTTCTCTTATGTTTATTTTCTTTAGTATTTTTGTTAAATTTGTTCCATTTTTATAACTATTTTTATTTGTCATTCAGATAACTATAGTATCCGTTGAAGGGTGTGAATGCTGGGATGCCCGCGGAGAAGTCTGAATTGTAATTGGAGAAGGTATTTGTCATTTCTCTTATGTTTATTTTCTTTAGTATTTTGTTAAATTTGTTCCATTTTTATAACTATTTTTATTTGTCATTCAGATAACTATAGTATCCGTTGAAGGGTGTGAGTGCTGGGATGCCCGCGGAGAAGTCTGAATTGTAATTGGAGAAGGTATTTGTCATTTCTCTTATGTTTATTTTCTTTAGTATTTTGTTAAATTTGTTCCATTTTTATAACTATTTTTATTTGTCATTCAGATAACTATAGTATCCGTTGAAGGGTGTGAGTGCTGGGATGCCCGCGGAGAAGTCTGAATTGTAATTGGAGAAGGTATTTGTCATTTCTCTTATGTTTATTTTCTTTAGTATTTTGTTAAATTTGTTCCATTTTTATAACTATTTTTATTTGTCATTCAGATAACTATAGTATCCGTTGAAGTGGGTGAGTGCTGGGATGCCCGCGGAGAAGTCTGAATTGTAATTGGAGAAGGTATTTGTCATTTCTCTTATGTTTATTTTCTTTAGTATTTTGTTAAATTTGTTCCATTTTTTATAACTATTTTTTATTTGTCATTCAGATAACTATAGTATCCGTTGAAGGGTGTGAGTGCTGGGATGCCCGCGGAGAAGTCTGAATTGTAATTGGAGAAGGTATTTGTCATTTCTCTTATGTTTATTTTCTTTAGTATTTTGTTAAATTTGTTCCATTTTTATAACTATTTTTATTTGTCATTCAGATAACTATAGTATCCGTTGAAGGGTGTGAGTGCTGGGATGCCCGCGGAGAAGTCTGAATTGTAATTGGAGAAGGTATTTGTCATTTCTCTTATGTTTATTTTCTTTAGTATTTTGTTAAAATTTGTTCCATTTTTATAACTATTTTTATTTGTCATTCAGATAACTATAGTATCCGTTGAAGGGTGTGAGTGCTGGGATGCCCGCGGAGAAGTCTGAATTGTAATTGGAGAAGGTATTTGTCATTTCTCTTATGTTTATTTTCTTTAGTATTTTGTTAAATTTGTTCCATTTTTATAACTATTTTTATTTGTCATTCAGATAACTATAGTATCCGTTGAAGGGTGTGAGTGCTGGGATGCCCGCGGAGAAGTCTGAATTGTAATTGGAGAAGGTATTTGTCATTTCTCTTATGTTTATTTTCTTTAGTATTTTTGTTAAATTTGTTCCATTTTTATAACTATTTTTATTTGTCATTCAGATAACTATAGTATCCGTTGAAGGGTGTGAATGCTGGGATGCCCGCGGAGAAGTCTGAATTGTAATTGGAGAAGGTATTTGTCATTTCTCTTATGTTTATTTTCTTTAGTATTTTGTTAAATTTGTTCCATTTTTATAACTATTTTTATTTGTCATTCAGATAACTATAGTATCCGTTGAAGGGTGTGAGTGCTGGGATGCCCGCGGAGAAGTCTGAATTGTAATTGGAGAAGGTATTTGTCATTTCTCTTATGTTTATTTTCTTTAGTATTTTGTTAAATTTGTTCCATTTTTATAACTATTTTTATTTGTCATTCAGATAACTATAGTATCCGTTGAAGGGTGTGAGTGCTGGGATGCCCGCGGAGAAGTCTGAATTGTAATTGGAGAAGGTATTTGTCATTTCTCTTATGTTTATTTTCTTTAGTATTTTGTTAAATTTGTTCCATTTTTATAACTATTTTTATTTGTCATTCAGATAACTATAGTATCCGTTGAAGGGTGTGAGTGCTGGGATGCCCGCGGAGAAGTCTGAATTGTAATTGGAGAAGGTATTTGTCATTTCTCTTATGTTTATTTTCTTTAGTATTTTGTTAAATTTGTTCCATTTTTATAACTATTTTTATTTGTCATTCAGATAACTATAGTATCCGTTGAAGGGTGTGAGTGCTGGGATGCCCGCGGAGAAGTCTGAATTGTAATTGGAGAAGGTATTTGTCATTTCTCTTATGTTTATTTTCTTTAGTATTTTGTTAAATTTGTTCCATTTTTATAACTATTTTTATTTGTCATTCAGATAACTATAGTATCCGTTGAAGGGTGTGAGTGCTGGGATGCCCGCGGAGAAGTCTGAATTGTAATTGGAGAAGGTATTTGTCATTTCTCTTATGTTTATTTTCTTTAGTATTTGTTAAATTTGTTCCATTTTTATAACTATTTTTATTTGTCATTCAGATAACTATAGTATCCGTTGAAGGGTGTGAGTGCTGGGATGCCCGCGGAGAAGTCTGAATTGTAATTGGAGAAGGTATTTGTCATTTCTCTTATGTTTATTTTCTTTAGTATTTTGTTAAATTTGTTCCATTTTTATAACTATTTTTATTTGTCATTCAGATAACTATAGTATCCGTTGAAGGGTGTGAGTGCTGGGATGCCCGCGGAGAAGTCTGAATTGTAATTGGAGAAGGTATTTGTCATTTCTCTTATGTTTATTTTCTTTAGTATTTTTGTTAAATTTGTTCCATTTTTATAACTATTTTTATTTGTCATTCAGATAACTATAGTATCCGTTGAAGGGTGTGAGTGCTGGGATGCCCGCGGAGAAGTCTGAATTGTAATTGGAGAAGGTATTTGTCATTTCTCTTATGTTTATTTTCTTTAGTATTTTGTTAAATTTGTTCCATTTTTATAACTATTTTTATTTGTCATTCAGATAACTATAGTATCCGTTGAAGGGTGTGAGTGCTGGGATGCCCGCGGAGAAGTCTGAATTGTAATTGGAGAAGGTATTTGTCATTTCTCTTATGTTTATTTTCTTTAGTATTTTGTTAAATTTGTTCCATTTTTATAACTATTTTTATTTGTCATTCAGATAACTATAGTATCCGTTGAAGGGTGTGAGTGCTGGGATGCCCGCGGAGAAGTCTGAATTGTAATTGGAGAAGGTATTTGTCATTTCTCTTATGTTTATTTTCTTTAGTATTTTGTTAAATTTGTTCCATTTTTATAACTATTTTTATTTGTCATTCAGATAACTATAGTATCCGTTGAAGGGTGTGAGTGCTGGGATGCCCGCGGAGAAGTCTGAATTGTAATTGGAGAAGGTATTTGTCATTTCTCTTATGTTTATTTTCTTTAGTATTTTGTTAAATTTGTTCCATTTTTATAACTATTTTTATTTGTCATTCAGATAACTATAGTATCCGTTGAAGGGTGTGAGTGCTGGGATGCCCGCGGAGAAGTCTGAATTGTAATTGGAGAAGGTATTTGTCATTTCTCTTATGTTTATTTTCTTTAGTATTTTTGTTAAATTTGTTCCATTTTTATAACTATTTTTATTTGTCATTCAGATAACTATAGTATCCGTTGAAGGGTGTGAGTGCTGGGATGCCCGCGGAGAAGTCTGAATTGTAATTGGAGAAGGTATTTGTCATTTCTCTTATGTTTATTTTCTTTAGTATTTTGTTAAATTTGTTCCATTTTTATAACTATTTTTATTTGTCATTCAGATAACTATAGTATCCGTTGAAGGGGGTGAGTGCTGGGATGCCCCCGGAGAAGTCTGAATTGTAATTGGAGAAGGTATTTGTCATTTCTCTTATGTTTATTTTCTTTAGTATTTTTGTTAAATTTGTTCCATTTTTATAACTATTTTTATTTGTCATTCAGATAACTATAGTATCCGTTGAAGGGTGTGAGTGCTGGGATGCCCGCGGAGAAGTCTGAATTGTAATTGGAGAAGGTATTTGTCATTTCTCTTATGTTTATTTTCTTTAGTATGTTAAATTTGTTCCATTTTTATAACTATTTTTATTTGTCATTCAGATAACTATAGTATCCGTTGAAGGGTGTGAGTGCTGGGATGCCCGCGGAGAAGTCTGAATTGTAATTGGAGAAGGTATTTGTCATTTCTCTTATGTTTATTTTCTTTAGTATTTTGTTAAATTTGTTCCATTTTTATAACTATTTTTATTTGTCATTCAGATAACTATAGTATCCGTTGAAGGGTGTGAGTGCTGGGATGCCCGCGGAGAAGTCTGAATTGTAATTGGAGAAGGTATTTGTCATTTCTCTTATGTTTATTTTCTTTAGTATTTTGTTAAATTTGTTCCATTTTTATAACTATTTTTATTTGTCATTCAGATAACTATAGTATCCGTTGAAGGGTGTGAGTGCTGGGATGCCCGCGGAGAAGTCTGAATTGTAATTGGAGAAGGTATTTGTCATTTCTCTTATGTTTATTTTCTTTAGTATTTTTGTTAAATTTGTTCCATTTTTATAACTATTTTTATTTGTCATTCAGATAACTATAGTATCCGTTGAAGGGTGTGAGTGCTGGGATGCCCGCGGAGAAGTCTGAATTGTAATTGGAGAAGGTATTTGTCATTTCTCTTATGTTTATTTTCTTTAGTATTTTTGTTAAATTTGTTCCATTTTTATAACTATTTTTATTTGTCATTCAGATAACTATAGTATCCGTTGAAGGGTGTGAGTGCTGGGATGCCCGCGGAGAAGTCTGAATTGTAATTGGAGAAGGTATTTGTCATTTCTCTTATGTTTATTTTCTTTAGTATTTTGTTAAATTTGTTCCATTTTTATAACTATTTTTATTGTCATTCAGATAACTATAGTATCCGTTGAAGGGTGTGAGTGCTGGGATGCCCGCGGAGAAGTCTGAATTGTAATTGGAGAAGGTATTTGTCATTTCTCTTATGTTTATTTTCTTTAGTATTTTGTTAAATTTGTTCCATTTTTATAACTATTTTTATTTGTCATTCAGATAACTATAGTATCCGTTGAAGGGTGTGAGTGCTGGGATGCCCGCGGAGAAGTCTGAATTGTAATTGGAGAAGGTATTTGTCATTTCTCTTATGTTTATTTTCTTTAGTATTTTGTTAAATTTGTTCCATTTTTATAACTATTTTTATTTGTCATTCAGATAACTATAGTATCCGTTGAAGGGTGTGAATGCTGGGATGCCCGCGGAGAAGTCTGAATTGTAATTGGAGAAGGTATTTGTCATTTCTCTTATGTTTATTTTCTTTAGTATTTTGTTAAATTTGTTCCATTTTTATAACTATTTTTATTTGTCATTCAGATAACTATAGTATCCGTTGAAGGGTGTGAGTGCTGGGATGCCCGCGGAGAAGTCTGAATTGTAATTGGAGAAGGTATTTGTCATTTCTCTTATGTTTATTTTCTTTAGTATTTTTGTTAAATTTGTTCCATTTTTATAACTATTTTTATTTGTCATTCAGATAACTATAGTATCCGTTGAAGGGTGTGTGTGCTGGGATGCCCGCGGAGAAGTCTGAATTGTAATTGGAGAAGGTATTTGTCATTTCTCTTATGTTTATTTTCTTTAGTATTTTGTTAAATTTGTTCCATTTTTATAACTATTTTTATTTGTCATTCAGATAACTATAGTATCCGTTGAAGGGTGTGAGTGCTGGGATGCCCGCGGAGAAGTCTGAATTGTAATTGGAGAAGGTATTTGTCATTTCTCTTATGTTTATTTTCTTTAGTATTTTGTTAAATTTGTTCCATTTTTATAACTATTTTTATTTGTCATTCAGATAACTATAGTATCCGTTGAAGGGTGTGAGTGCTGGGATGCCCGCGGAGAAGTCTGAATTGTAATTGGAGAAGGTATTTGTCATTTCTCTTATGTTTATTTTCTTTAGTATTTTGTTAAATTTGTTCCATTTTTATAACTATTTTTATTTGTCATTCAGATAACTATAGTATCCGTTGAAGGGTGTGAGTGCTGGGATGCCCGCGGAGAAGTCTGAATTGTAATTGGAGAAGGTATTTGTCATTTCTCTTATGTTTATTTTCTTTAGTATTTTGTTAAATTTGTTCCATTTTTATAACTATTTTTATTTGTCATTCAGATAACTATAGTATCCGTTGAAGGGTGTGAGTGCTGGGATGCCCGCGGAGAAGTCTGAATTGTAATTGGAGAAGGTATTTGTCATTTCTCTTATGTTTATTTTCTTTAGTATTTTGTTAAATTTGTTCCATTTTTATAACTATTTTTATTTGTCATTCAGATAACTATAGTATCCGTTGAAGGGTGTGAGTGCTGGGATGCCCGCGGAGAAGTCTGAATTGTAATTGGAGAAGGTATTTGTCATTTCTCTTATGTTTATTTTCTTTAGTATTTTTGTTAAATTTGTTCCATTTTTATAACTATTTTTATTTGTCATTCAGATAACTATAGTATCCGTTGAAGGGTGTGAGTGCTGGGATGCCCGCGGAGAAGTCTGAATTGTAATTGGAGAAGGTATTTGTCATTTCTCTTATGTTTATTTTCTTTAGTATTTTGTTAAATTTGTTCCATTTTTATAACTTTTTTTATTTGTCATTCAGATAACTATAGTATCCGTTGAAGGGTGTGAGTGCTGGGATGCCCGCGGAGAAGTCTGAATTGTAATTGGAGAAGGTATTTGTCATTTCTCTTATGTTTATTTTCTTTAGTATTTTGTTAAATTTGTTCCATTTTTATAACTATTTTTATTTGTCATTCAGATAACTATAGTATCCGTTGAAGGGTGTGAGTGCTGGGATGCCCGCGGAGAAGTCTGAATTGTAATTGGAGAAGGTATTTGTCATTTCTCTTATGTTTATTTTCTTTAGTATTTTTGTTAAATTTGTTCCATTTTTATAACTATTTTTATTTGTCATTCAGATAACTATAGTATCCGTTGAAGGGTGTGAGTGCTGGGATGCCCGCGGAGAAGTCTGAATTGTAATTGGAGAAGGTATTTGTCATTTCTCTTATGTTTATTTTCTTTAGTATTTTGTTAAATTTGTTCCATTTTTATAACTATTTTTATTTGTCATTCAGATAACTATAGTATCCGTTGAAGGGTGTGAGTGCTGGGATGCCCGCGGAGAAGTCTGAATTGTAATTGGAGAAGGTATTTGTCATTTCTCTTATGTTTATTTTCTTTAGTATTTTGTTAAATTTGTTCCATTTTTATAACTATTTTTATTTGTCATTCAGATAACTATAGTATCCGTTGAAGGGTGTGAGTGCTGGGATGCCCGCGGAGAAGTCTGAATTGTAATTGGAGAAGGTATTTGTCATTTCTCTTATGTTTATTTTCTTTAGTATTTTTGTTAAATTTGTTCCATTTTTATAACTATTTTTATTTGTCATTCAGATAACTATAGTATCCGTTGAAGGGTGTGAGTGCTGGGATGCCCGCGGAGAAGTCTGAATTGTAATTGGAGAAGGTATTTGTCATTTCTCTTATGTTTATTTTCTTTAGTATTTTGTTAAATTTGTTCCATTTTTATAACTATTTTTATTTGTCATTCAGATAACTATAGTATCCGTTGAAGGGTGTGAGTGCTGGGATGCCCGCGGAGAAGTCTGAATTGTAATTGGAGAAGGTATTTGTCATTTCTCTTATGTTTATTTTCTTTAGTATTTTGTTAAATTTGTTCCATTTTTATAACTATTTTTATTTGTCATTCAGATAACTATAGTATCCGTTGAAGGGTGTGAGTGCTGGGATGCCCGCGGAGAAGTCTGAATTGTAATTGGAGAAGGTATTTGTCATTTCTCTTATGTTTATTTTCTTTAGTATTTTTGTTAAATTTGTTCCATTTTTATAACTATTTTTATTTGTCATTCAGATAACTATAGTATCCGTTGAAGGGTGTGAGTGCTGGGATGCCCGCGGAGAAGTCTGAATTGTAATTGGAGAAGGTATTTGTCATTTCTCTTATGTTTATTTTCTTTAGTATTTTTGTTAAATTTGTTCCATTTTTATAACTATTTTTATTTGTCATTCAGATAACTATAGTATCCGTTGAAGGGTGTGAGTGCTGGGATGCCCGCGGAGAAGTCTGAATTGTAATTGGAGAAGGTATTTGTCATTTCTCTTATGTTTATTTTCTTTAGTATTTTGTTAAATTTGTTCCATTTTTATAACTATTTTTATTTGTCATTCAGATAACTATAGTATCCGTTGAAGGGTGTGAGTGCTGGGATGCCCGCGGAGAAGTCTGAATTGTAATTGGAGAAGGTATTTGTCATTTCTCTTATGTTTATTTTCTTTAGTATTTTGTTAAATTTGTTCCATTTTTATAACTATTTTTATTTGTCATTCAGATAACTATAGTATCCGTTGAAGGGTGTGAGTGCTGGGATGCCCGCGGAGAAGTCTGAATTGTAATTGGAGAAGGTATTTGTCATTTCTCTTATGTTTATTTTCTTTAGTATTTTGTTAAATTTGTTCCATTTTTATAACTATTTTTATTTGTCATTCAGATAACTATAGTATCCGTTGAAGGGTGTGAGTGCTGGGATGCCCGCGGAGAAGTCTGAATTGTAATTGGAGAAGGTATTTGTCATTTCTCTTATGTTTATTTTCTTTAGTATTTTTTTTAAATTTGTTCCATTTTTATAACTATTTTTATTTGTCATTCAGATAACTATAGTATCCGTTGAAGGGTGTGAGTGCTGGGATGCCCGCGGAGAAGTCTGAATTGTAATTGGAGAAGGTATTTGTCATTTCTCTTATGTTTATTTTCTTTAGTATTTTGTTAAATTTGTTCCATTTTTATAACTATTTTTATTTGTCATTCAGATAACTAGTATCCGTTGAAGGGTGTGAGTGCTGGGATGCCCGCGGAGAAGTCTGAATTGTAATTGGAGAAGGTATTTGTCATTTCTCTTATGTTTATTTTCTTTAGTATTTTGTTAAATTTGTTCCATTTTTATAACTATTTTTATTTGTCATTCAGATAACTATAGTATCCGTTGAAGGGTGTGAGTGCTGGGATGCCCGCGGAGAAGTCTGAATTGTAATTGGAGAAGGTATTTGTCATTTCTCTTATGTTTATTTTCTTTAGTATTTTTGTTAAATTTGTTCCATTTTTATAACTATTTTTATTTGTCATTCAGATAACTATAGTATCCGTTGAAGGGTGTGAGTGCTGGGATGCCCGCGGAGAAGTCTGAATTGTAATTGGAGAAGGTATTTGTCATTTCTCTTATGTTTATTTTCTTTAGTATTTTTGTTAAATTTGTTCCATTTTTATAACTATTTTTATTTGTCTTTCAGATAACTATAGTATCCGTTGAAGGGTGTGAGTGCTGGGATGCCCGCGGAGAAGTCTGAATTGTAATTGGAGAAGGTATTTGTCATTTCTCTTATGTTTATTTTCTTTAGTATTTTGTTAAATTTGTTCCATTTTTATAACTATTTTTATTTGTCATTCAGATAACTATAGTATCCGTTGAAGGGTGTGAGTGCTGGGATGCCCGCGGAGAAGTCTGAATTGTAATTGGAGAAGGTATTTGTCATTTCTCTTATGTTTATTTTCTTTAGTATTTTGTTAAATTTGTTCCATTTTTATAACTATTTTTATTTGTCATTCAGATAACTATAGTATCCGTTGAAGGGTGTGAGTGCTGGGATGCCCGCGGAGAAGTCTGAATTGTAATTGGAGAAGGTATTTGTCATTTCTCTTATGTTTATTTTCTTTAGTATTTTGTTAAATTTGTTCCATTTTTATAACTATTTTTATTTGTCATTCAGATAACTATAGTATCCGTTGAAGGGTGTGAGTGCTGGGATGCCCGCGGAGAAGTCTGAATTGTAATTGGAGAAGGTATTTGTCATTTCTCTTATGTTTATTTTCTTTAGTATTTTTGTTAAATTTGTTCCATTTTTATAACTATTTTTATTTGTCATTCAGATAACTATAGTATCCGTTGAAGGGTGTGAGTGCTGGGATGCCCGCGGAGAAGTCTGAATTGTAATTGGAGAAGGTATTTGTCATTTCTCTTATGTTTATTTTCTTTAGTATTTTGTTAAATTTGTTCCATTTTTATAACTATTTTTATTTGTCATTCAGATAACTATAGTATCCGTTGAAGGGTGTGAGTGCTGGGATGCCCGCGGAGAAGTCTGAATTGTAATTGGAGAAGGTATTTGTCATTTCTCTTATGTTTATTTTCTTTAGTATTTTTGTTAAATTTGTTCCATTTTTATAACTATTTTTATTTGTCATTCAGATAACTATAGTATCCGTTGAAGGGGGTGAGTGCTGGGATGCCCGCGGAGAAGTCTGAATTGTAATTGGAGAAGGTATTTGTCATTTCTCTTATGTTTATTTTCTTTAGTATTTTTGTTAAATTTGTTCCATTTTTATAACTATTTTTATTTGTCATTCAGATAACTATAGTATCCGTTGAAGGGTGTGAGTGCTGGGATGCCCGCGGAGAAGTCTGAATTGTAATTGGAGAAGGTATTTGTCATTTCTCTTATGTTTATTTTCTTTAGTATTTTTGTTAAATTTGTTCCATTTTTATAACTATTTTTATTTGTCATTCAGATAACTATAGTATCCGTTGAAGGGTGTGAGTGCTGGGATGCCCGCGGAGAAGTCTGAATTGTAATTGGAGAAGGTATTTGTCATTTCTCTTATGTTTATTTTCTTTAGTATTTTGTTAAATTTGTTCCATTTTTATAACTATTTTTATTTGTCATTCAGATAACTATAGTATCCGTTGAAGGGTGTGAGTGCTGGGATGCCCGCGGAGAAGTCTGAATTGTAATTGGAGAAGGTATTTGTCATTTCTCTTATGTTTATTTTCTTTAGTATTTTGTTAAATTTGTTCCATTTTTATAACTATTTTTATTTGTCATTCAGATAACTATAGTATCCGTTGAAGGGTGTGAGTGCTGGGATGCCCGCGGAGAAGTCTGAATTGTAATTGGAGAAGGTATTTGTCATTTCTCTTATGTTTATTTTCTTTAGTATTTTGTTAAATTTGTTCCATTTTTATAACTATTTTTATTTGTCATTCAGATAACTATAGTATCCGTTGAAGGGTGTGAGTGCTGGGATGCCCGCGGAGAAGTCTGAATTGTAATTGGAGAAGGTATTTGTCATTTCTCTTATGTTTATTTTCTTTAGTATTTTGTTAAATTTGTTCCATTTTTATAACTATTTTTATTTGTCATTCAGATAACTATAGTATCCGTTGAAGGGTGTGAGTGCTGGGATGCCCGCGGAGAAGTCTGAATTGTAATTGGAGAAGGTATTTGTCATTTCTCTTATGTTTATTTTCTTTAGTATTTTGTTAAATTTGTTCCATTTTTATAACTATTTTTATTTGTCATTCAGATAACTATAGTATCCGTTGAAGGGTGTGAGTGCTGGGATGCCCGCGGAGAAGTCTGAATTGTAATTGGAGAAGGTATTTGTCATTTCTCTTATGTTTATTTTCTTTAGTATTTTGTTAAATTTGTTCCATTTTTATAACTATTTTTATTTGTCATTCAGATAACTATAGTATCCGTTGAAGGGTGTGAGTGCTGGGATGCCCGCGGAGAAGTCTGAATTGTAATTGGAGAAGGTATTTGTCATTTCTCTTATGTTTATTTTCTTTAGTATTTTGTTAAATTTGTTCCATTTTTATAACTATTTTTATTTGTCATTCAGATAACTATAGTATCCGTTGAAGGGTGTGAGTGCTGGGATGCCCGCGGAGAAGTCTGAATTGTAATTGGAGAAGGTATTTGTCATTTCTCTTATGTTTATTTTCTTTAGTATTTTTGTTAAATTTGTTCCATTTTTATAACTATTTTTATTTGTCATTCAGATAACTATAGTATCCGTTGAAGGGTGTGAGTGCTGGGATGCCCGCGGAGAAGTCTGAATTGTAATTGGAGAAGGTATTTGTCATTTCTCTTATGTTTATTTTCTTTAGTATTTTGTTAAATTTGTTCCATTTTTATAACTATTTTTATTTGTCATTCAGATAACTATAGTATCCGTTGAAGGGTGTGAGTGCTGGGATGCCCGCGGAGAAGTCTGAATTGTAATTGGAGAAGGTATTTGTCATTTCTCTTATGTTTATTTTCTTTAGTATTTTGTTAAATTTGTTCCATTTTTATAACTATTTTTATTTGTCATTCAGATAACTATAGTATCCGTTGAAGGGTGTGAGTGCTGGGATGCCCGCGGAGAAGTCTGAATTGTAATTGGAGAAGGTATTTGTCATTTCTCTTATGTTTATTTTCTTTAGTATTTTTGTTAAATTTGTTCCATTTTTATAACTATTTTTATTTGTCATTCAGATAACTATAGTATCCGTTGAAGGGTGTGAGTGCTGGGATGCCCGCGGAGAAGTCTGAATTGTAATTGGAGAAGGTATTTGTCATTTCTCTTATGTTTATTTTCTTTAGTATTTTGTTAAATTTGTTCCATTTTTATAACTATTTTTATTTGTCATTCAGATAACTATAGTATCCGTTGAAGGGTGTGAGTGCTGGGATGCCCGCGGAGAAGTCTGAATTGTAATTGGAGAAGGTATTTGTCATTTCTCTTATGTTTATTTTCTTTAGTATTTTGTTAAATTTGTTCCATTTTTATAACTATTTTTATTTGTCATTCAGATAACTATAGTATCCGTTGAAGGGTGTGAGTGCTGGGATGCCCGCGGAGAAGTCTGAATTGTAATTGGAGAAGGTATTTGTCATTTCTCTTATGTTTATTTTCTTTAGTATTTTGTTAAATTTGTTCCATTTTTATAACTATTTTTATTTGTCATTCAGATAACTATAGTATCCGTTGAAGGGTGTGAGTGCTGGGATGCCCGCGGAGAAGTCTGAATTGTAATTGGAGAAGGTATTTGTCATTTCTCTTATGTTTATTTTCTTTAGTATTTTGTTAAATTTGTTCCATTTTTATAACTATTTTTATTTGTCATTCAGATAACTATAGTATCCGTTGAAGGGTGTGAGTGCTGGGATGCCCGCGGAGAAGTCTGAATTGTAATTGGAGAAGGTATTTGTCATTTCTCTTATGTTTATTTTCTTTAGTATTTTGTTAAATTTGTTCCATTTTTATAACTATTTTTATTTGTCATTCAGATAACTATAGTATCCGTTGAAGGGTGTGAGTGCTGGGATGCCCGCGGAGAAGTCTGAATTGTAATTGGAGAAGGTATTTGTCATTTCTCTTATGTTTATTTTCTTTAGTATTTTTGTTAAATTTGTTCCATTTTTATAACTATTTTTATTTGTCATTCAGATAACTATAGTATCCGTTGAAGGGTGTGAGTGCTGGGATGCCCGCGGAGAAGTCTGAATTGTAATTGGAGAAGGTATTTGTCATTTCTCTTATGTTTATTTTCTTTAGTATTTTGTTAAATTTGTTCCATTTTTATAACTATTTTTATTTGTCATTCAGATAACTATAGTATCCGTTGAAGGGTGTGAGTGCTGGGATGCCCGCGGAGAAGTCTGAATTGTAATTGGAGAAGGTATTTGTCATTTCTCTTATGTTTATTTTCTTTAGTATTTTGTTAAATTTGTTCCATTTTTATAACTATTTTTATTTGTCATTCAGATAACTATAGTATCCGTTGAAGGGTGTGAGTGCTGGGATGCCCGCGGAGAAGTCTGAATTGTAATTGGAGAAGGTATTTGTCATTTCTCTTATGTTTATTTTCTTTAGTATTTTTGTTAAATTTGTTCCATTTTTATAACTATTTTTATTTGTCATTCAGATAACTATAGTATCCGTTGAAGGGTGTGAGTGCTGGGATGCCCGCGGAGAAGTCTGAATTGTAATTGGAGAAGGTATTTGTCATTTCTCTTATGTTTATTTTCTTTAGTATTTTTGTTAAATTTGTTCCATTTTTATAACTATTTTTATTTGTCATTCAGATAACTATAGTATCCGTTGAAGGGTGTGAGTGCTGGGATGCCCGCGGAGAAGTCTGAATTGTAATTGGAGAAGGTATTTGTCATTTCTCTTATGTTTATTTTCTTTAGTATTTTGTTAAATTTGTTCCATTTTTATAACTATTTTTATTTGTCATTCAGATAACTATAGTATCCGTTGAAGGGTGTGAGTGCTGGGATGCCCGCGGAGAAGTCTGAATTGTAATTGGAGAAGGTATTTGTCATTTCTCTTATGTTTATTTTCTTTAGTATTTTTGTTAAATTTGTTCCATTTTTATAACTATTTTTATTTGTCATTCAGATAACTATAGTATCCGTTGAAGGGTGTGAGTGCTGGGATGCCCGCGGAGAAGTCTGAATTGTAATTGGAGAAGGTATTTGTCATTTCTCTTATGTTTATTTTCTTTAGTATTTTGTTAAATTTGTTCCATTTTTATAACTATTTTTATTTGTCATTCAGATAACTATAGTATCCGTTGAAGGGTGTGAGTGCTGGGATGCCCGCGGAGAAGTCTGAATTGTAATTGGAGAAGGTATTTGTCATTTCTCTTATGTTTATTTTCTTTAGTATTTTGTTAAATTTGTTCCATTTTTATAACTATTTTTATTTGTCATTCAGATAACTATAGTATCCGTTGAAGGGTGTGAGTGCTGGGATGCCCGCGGAGAAGTCTGAATTGTAATTGGAGAAGGTATTTGTCATTTCTCTTATGTTTATTTTCTTTAGTATTTTTGTTAAATTTGTTCCATTTTTATAACTATTTTTATTTGTCATTCAGATAACTATAGTATCCGTTGAAGGGTGTGAGTGCTGGGATGCCCGCGGAGAAGTCTGAATTGTAATTGGAGAAGGTATTTGTCATTTCTCTTATGTTTATTTTCTTTAGTATTTTGTTAAATTTGTTCCATTTTTATAACTATTTTTATTTGTCATTCAGATAACTATAGTATCCGTTGAAGGGTGTGAGTGCTGGATGCCCGCGGAGAAGTCTGAATTGTAATTGGAGAAGGTATTTGTCATTTCTCTTATGTTTATTTTCTTTAGTATTTTGTTAAATTTGTTCCATTTTTATAACTATTTTTATTTGTCATTCAGATAACTATAGTATCCGTTGAAGGGTGTGAGTGCTGGGATGCCCGCGGAGAAGTCTGAATTGTAATTGGAGAAGGTATTTGTCATTTCTCTTATGTTTATTTTCTTTAGTATTTTGTTAAATTTGTTCCATTTTTATAACTATTTTTATTTGTCATTCAGATAACTATAGTATCCGTTGAAGGGTGTGAGTGCTGGGATGCCCGCGGAGAAGTCTGAATTGTAATTGGAGAAGGTATTTGTCATTTCTCTTATGTTTATTTTCTTTAGTATTTTTGTTAAATTTGTTCCATTTTTATAACTATTTTTATTTGTCATTCAGATAACTATAGTATCCGTTGAAGGGTGTGAGTGCTGGGATGCCCGCGGAGAAGTCTGAATTGTAATTGGAGAAGGTATTTGTCATTTCTCTTATGTTTATTTTCTTTAGTATTTTGTTAAATTTGTTCCATTTTTATAACTATTTTTATTTGTCATTCAGATAACTATAGTATCCGTTGAAGAGTGTGAGTGCTGGGATGCCCGCGGAGAAGTCTGAATTGTAATTGGAGAAGGTATTTGTCATTTCTCTTATGTTTATTTTCTTTAGTATTTTTGTTAAATTTGTTCCATTTTTATAACTATTTTTATTTGTCATTCAGATAACTATAGTATCCGTTGAAGGGTGTGAGTGCTGGGATGCCCGCGGAGAAGTCTGAATTGTAATTGGAGAAGGTATTTGTCATTTCTCTTATGTTTATTTTCTTTAGTATTTTGTTAAATTTGTTCCATTTTTATAACTATTTTTATTTGTCATTCAGATAACTATAGTATCCGTTGAAGGGTGTGAGTGCTGGGATGCCCGCGGAGAAGTCTGAATTGTAATTGGAGAAGGTATTTGTCATTTCTCTTATGTTTATTTTCTTTAGTATTTTGTTAAATTTGTTCCATTTTTATAACTATTTTTATTTGTCATTCAGATAACTATAGTATCCGTTGAAGGGTGTGAGTGCTGGGATGCCCGCGGAGAAGTCTGAATTGTAATTGGAGAAGGTATTTGTCATTTCTCTTATGTTTATTTTCTTTAGTATTTTGTTAAATTTGTTCCATTTTTATAACTATTTTTATTTGTCATTCAGATAACTATAGTATCCGTTGAAGGGTGTGAGTGCTGGGATGCCCGCGGAGAAGTCTGAATTGTAATTGGAGAAGGTATTTGTCATTTCTCTTATGTTTATTTTCTTTAGTATTTTGTTAAATTTGTTCCATTTTTATAACTATTTTTATTTGTCATTCAGATAACTATAGTATCCGTTGAAGGGTGTGAGTGCTGGGATGCCCGCGGAGAAGTCTGAATTGTAATTGGAGAAGGTATTTGTCATTTCTCTTATGTTTATTTTCTTTAGTATTTTGTTAAATTTGTTCCATTTTTATAACTATTTTTATTTGTCATTCAGATAACTATAGTATCCGTTGAAGGGTGTGAGTGCTGGGATGCCCGCGGAGAAGTCTGAATTGTAATTGGAGAAGGTATTTGTCATTTCTCTTATGTTTATTTTCTTTAGTATTTTGTTAAATTTGTTCCATTTTTATAACTATTTTTATTTGTCATTCAGATAACTATAGTATCCGTTGAAGGGTGTGAGTGCTGGGATGCCCGCGGAGAAGTCTGAATTGTAATTGGAGAAGGTATTTGTCATTTCTCTTATGTTTATTTTCTTTAGTATTTTGTTAAATTTGTTCCATTTTTATAACTATTTTTATTTGTCATTCAGATAACTATAGTATCCGTTGAAGGGTGTGAGTGCTGGGATGCCCGCGGAGAAGTCTGAATTGTAATTGGAGAAGGTATTTGTCATTTCTCTTATGTTTATTTTCTTTAGTATTTTTGTTAAATTTGTTCCATTTTTATAACTATTTTTATTTGTCATTCAGATAACTATAGTATCCGTTGAAGGGTGTGAGTGCTGGGATGCCCGCGGAGAAGTCTGAATTGTAATTGGAGAAGGTATTTGTCATTTCTCTTATGTTTATTTTCTTTAGTATTTTGTTAAATTTGTTCCATTTTTATAACTATTTTTATTTGTCATTCAGATAACTATAGTATCCGTTGAAGGGTGTGAGTGCTGGGATGCCCGCGGAGAAGTCTGAATTGTAATTGGAGAAGGTATTTGTCATTTCTCTTATGTTTATTTTCTTTAGTATTTTGTTAAATTTGTTCCATTTTTATAACTATTTTTATTTGTCATTCAGATAACTATAGTATCCGTTGAAGGGTGTGAGTGCTGGGATGCCCGCGGAGAAGTCTGAATTGTAATTGGAGAAGGTATTTGTCATTTCTCTTATGTTTATTTTCTTTAGTATTTTGTTAAATTTGTTCCATTTTTATAACTATTTTTATTTGTCATTCAGATAACTATAGTATCCGTTGAAGGGTGTGAGTGCTGGGATGCCCGCGGAGAAGTCTGAATTGTAATTGGAGAAGGTATTTGTCATTTCTCTTATGTTTATTTTCTTTAGTATTTTTTGTTAAATTTGTTCCATTTTTATAACTATTTTTATTTGTCATTCAGATAACTATAGTATCCGTTGAAGGGTGTGAGTGCTGGGATGCCCGCGGAGAAGTCTGAATTGTAATTGGAGAAGGTATTTGTCATTTCTCTTATGTTTATTTTCTTTAGTATTTTGTTAAATTTGTTCCATTTTTATAACTATTTTTATTTGTCATTCAGATAACTATAGTATCCGTTGAAGGGTGTGAGTGCTGGGATGCCCGCGGAGAAGTCTGAATTGTAATTGGAGAAGGTATTTGTCATTTCTCTTATGTTTATTTTCTTTAGTATTTTGTTAAATTTGTTCCATTTTTATAACTATTTTTATTTGTCATTCAGATAACTATAGTATCCGTTGAAGGGTGTGAGTGCTGGGATGCCCGCGGAGAAGTCTGAATTGTAATTGGAGAAGGTATTTGTCATTTCTCTTATGTTTATTTTCTTTAGTATTTTGTTAAATTTGTTCCATTTTTATAACTATTTTTATTTGTCATTCAGATAACTATAGTATCCGTTGAAGGGTGTGAGTGCTGGGATGCCCGCGGAGAAGTCTGAATTGTAATTGGAGAAGGTATTTGTCATTTCTCTTATGTTTATTTTCTTTAGTATTTTGTTAAATTTGTTCCATTTTTATAACTATTTTTATTTGTCATTCAGATAACTATAGTATCCGTTGAAGGGTGTGAGTGCTGGGATGCCCGCGGAGAAGTCTGAATTGTAATTGGAGAAGGTATTTGTCATTTCTCTTATGTTTATTTTCTTTAGTATTTTTGTTAAATTTGTTCCATTTTTATAACTATTTTTATTTGTCATTCAGATAACTATAGTATCCGTTGAAGGGTGTGAGTGCTGGGATGCCCGCGGAGAAGTCTGAATTGTAATTGGAGAAGGTATTTGTCATTTCTCTTATGTTTATTTTCTTTAGTATTTTGTTAAATTTGTTCCATTTTTATAACTATTTTTATTTGTCATTCAGATAACTATAGTATCCGTTGAAGGGTGTGAGTGCTGGGATGCCCGCGGAGAAGTCTGAATTGTAATTGGAGAAGGTATTTGTCATTTCTCTTATGTTTATTTTCTTTAGTATTTTGTTAAATTTGTTCCATTTTTATAACTATTTTTATTTGTCATTCAGATAACTATAGTATCCGTTGAAGGGTGTGAGTGCTGGGATGCCCGCGGAGAAGTCTGAATTGTAATTGGAGAAGGTATTTGTCATTTCTCTTATGTTTATTTTCTTTAGTATTTTGTTAAATTTGTTCCATTTTTATAACTATTTTTATTTGTCATTCAGATAACTATAGTATCCGTTGAAGGGTGTGAGTGCTGGGATGCCCGCGGAGAAGTCTGAATTGTAATTGGAGAAGGTATTTGTCATTTCTCTTATGTTTATTTTCTTTAGTATTTTGTTAAATTTGTTCCATTTTTATAACTATTTTTATTTGTCATTCAGATAACTATAGTATCCGTTGAAGGGTGTGAAGTGCTGGGATGCCCGCGGAGAAGTCTGAATTGTAATTGGAGAAGGTATTTGTCATTTCTCTTATGTTTATTTTCTTTAGTATTTTGTTAAATTTGTTCCATTTTTATAACTATTTTTATTTGTCATTCAGATAACTATAGTATCCGTTGAAGGGTGTGAGTGCTGGGATGCCCGCGGAGAAGTCTGAATTGTAATTGGAGAAGGTATTTGTCATTTCTCTTATGTTTATTTTCTTTAGTATTTTGTTAAATTTGTTCCATTTTTATAACTATTTTTATTTGTCATTCAGATAACTATAGTATCCGTTGAAGGGTGTGAGTGCTGGGATGCCCGCGGAGAAGTCTGAATTGTAATTGGAGAAGGTATTTGTCATTTCTCTTATGTTTATTTTCTTTAGTATTTTGTTAAATTTGTTCCATTTTTATAACTATTTTTATTTGTCATTCAGATAACTATAGTATCCGTTGAAGGGTGTGAGTGCTGGGATGCCCGCGGAGAAGTCTGAATTGTAATTGGAGAAGGTATTTGTCATTTCTCTTATGTTTATTTTCTTTAGTATTTTGTTAAATTTGTTCCATTTTTATAACTATTTTTATTTGTCATTCAGATAACTATAGTATCCGTTGAAGGGTGTGAGTGCTGGGATGCCCGCGGAGAAGTCTGAATTGTAATTGGAGAAGGTATTTGTCATTTCTCTTATGTTTATTTTCTTTAGTATTTTTGTTAAATTTGTTCCATTTTTATAACTATTTTTATTTGTCATTCAGATAACTATAGTATCCGTTGAAGGGTGTGAGTGCTGGGATGCCCGCGGAGAAGTCTGAATTGTAATTGGAGAAGGTATTTGTCATTTCTCTTATGTTTATTTTCTTTAGTATTTTTTTTAAATTTGTTCCATTTTTATAACTATTTTTATTTGTCATTCAGATAACTATAGTATCCGTTGAAGGGTGTGAGTGCTGGGATGCCCGCGGAGAAGTCTGAATTGTAATTGGAGAAGGTATTTGTCATTTCTCTTATGTTTATTTTCTTTAGTATTTTGTTAAATTTGTTCCATTTTTATAACTATTTTTATTTGTCATTCAGATAACTATAGTATCCGTTGAAGGGTGTGAGTGCTGGGATGCCCGCGGAGAAGTCTGAATTGTAATTGGAGAAGGTATTTGTCATTTCTCTTATGTTTATTTTCTTTAGTATTTTGTTAAATTTGTTCCATTTTTATAACTATTTTTATTTGTCATTCAGATAACTATAGTATCCGTTGAAGGGTGTGAGTGCTGGGATGCCCGCGGAGAAGTCTGAATTGTAATTGGAGAAGGTATTTGTCATTTCTCTTATGTTTATTTTCTTTAGTATTTTTGTTAAATTTGTTCCATTTTTATAACTATTTTTATTTGTCATTCAGATAACTATAGTATCCGTTGAAGGGTGTGAGTGCTGGGATGCCCGCGGAGAAGTCTGAATTGTAATTGGAGAAGGTATTTGTCATTTCTCTTATGTTTATTTTCTTTAGTATTTTGTTAAATTTGTTCCATTTTTATAACTATTTTTATTTGTCATTCAGATAACTATAGTATCCGTTGAAGGGTGTGAGTGCTGGGATGCCCGCGGAGAAGTCTGAATTGTAATTGGAGAAGGTATTTGTCATTTCTCTTATGTTTATTTTCTTTAGTATTTTGTTAAATTTGTTCCATTTTTATAACTATTTTTATTTGTCATTCAGATAACTATAGTATCCGTTGAAGGGTGTGAGTGCTGGGATGCCCGCGGAGAAGTCTGAATTGTAATTGGAGAAGGTATTTGTCATTTCTCTTATGTTTATTTTCTTTAGTATTTTTGTTAAATTTGTTCCATTTTTATAACTATTTTTATTTGTCATTCAGATAACTATAGTATCCGTTGAAGGGTGTGAGTGCTGGGATGCCCGCGGAGAAGTCTGAATTGTAATTGGAGAAGGTATTTGTCATTTCTCTTATGTTTATTTTCTTTAGTATTTTGTTAAATTTGTTCCATTTTTATAACTTTTTTTATTTGTCATTCAGATAACTATAGTATCCGTTGAAGGGTGTGAGTGCTGGGATGCCCGCGGAGAAGTCTGAATTGTAATTGGAGAAGGTATTTGTCATTTCTCTTATGTTTATTTTCTTTAGTATTTTGTTAAATTTGTTCCATTTTTATAACTATTTTTATTTGTCATTCAGATAACTATAGTATCCGTTGAAGGGTGTGAGTGCTGGGATGCCCGCGGAGAAGTCTGAATTGTAATTGGAGAAGGTATTTGTCATTTCTCTTATGTTTATTTTCTTTAGTATTTTGTTAAATTTGTTCCATTTTTATAACTATTTTTATTTGTCATTCAGATAACTATAGTATCCGTTGAAGGGTGTGAGTGCTGGGATGCCCGCGGAGAAGTCTGAATTGTAATTGGAGAAGGTATTTGTCATTTCTCTTATGTTTATTTTCTTTAGTATTTTGTTAAATTTGTTCCATTTTTATAACTATTTTTATTTGTCATTCAGATAACTATAGTATCCGTTGAAGGGTGTGAGTGCTGGGATGCCCGCGGAGAAGTCTGAATTGTAATTGGAGAAGGTATTTGTCATTTCTCTTATGTTTATTTTCTTTAGTATTTTGTTAAATTTGTTCCATTTTTATAACTATTTTTATTTGTCATTCAGATAACTATAGTATCCGTTGAAGGGTGTGAGTGCTGGGATGCCCGCGGAGAAGTCTGAATTGTAATTGGAGAAGGTATTTGTCATTTCTCTTATGTTTATTTTCTTTAGTATTTGTTAAATTTGTTCCATTTTTATAACTATTTTTATTTGTCATTCAGATAACTATAGTATCCGTTGAAGGGTGTGAGTGCTGGGATGCCCGCGGAGAAGTCTGAATTGTAATTGGAGAAGGTATTTGTCATTTCTCTTATGTTTATTTTCTTTAGTATTTTGTTAAATTTGTTCCATTTTTATAACTATTTTTATTTGTCATTCAGATAACTATAGTATCCGTTGAAGGGTGTGAGTGCTGGGATGCCCGCGGAGAAGTCTGAATTGTAATTGGAGAAGGTATTTGTCATTTCTCTTATGTTTATTTTCTTTAGTATTTTGTTAAATTTGTTCCATTTTTATAACTATTTTTATTTGTCATTCAGATAACTATAGTATCCGTTGAAGGGTGTGAGTGCTGGGATGCCCGCGGAGAAGTCTGAATTGTAATTGGAGAAGGTATTTGTCATTTCTCTTATGTTTATTTTCTTTAGTATTTTGTTAAATTTGTTCCATTTTTATAACTATTTTTATTTGTCATTCAGATAACTATAGTATCCGTTGAAGGGTGTGAGTGCTGGGATGCCCGCGGAGAAGTCTGAATTGTAATTGGAGAAGGTATTTGTCATTTCTCTTATGTTTATTTTCTTTAGTATTTTGTTAAATTTGTTCCATTTTTATAACTATTTTTATTTGTCATTCAGATAACTATAGTATCCGTTGAAGGGTGTGAGTGCTGGGATGCCCGCGGAGAAGTCTGAATTGTAATTGGAGAAGGTATTTGTCATTTCTCTTATGTTTATTTTCTTTAGTATTTTGTTAAATTTGTTCCATTTTTATAACTATTTTTATTTGTCATTCAGATAACTATAGTATCCGTTGAAGGGTGTGAGTGCTGGGATGCCCGCGGAGAAGTCTGAATTGTAATTGGAGAAGGTATTTGTCATTTCTCTTATGTTTATTTTCTTTAGTATTTTGTTAAATTTGTTCCATTTTTATAACTATTTTTATTTGTCATTCAGATAACTATAGTATCCGTTGAAGGGTGTGAGTGCTGGGATGCCCGCGGAGAAGTCTGAATTGTAATTGGAGAAGGTATTTGTCATTTCTCTTATGTTTATTTTCTTTAGTATTTTGTTAAATTTGTTCCATTTTTATAACTATTTTTATTTGTCATTCAGATAACTATAGTATCCGTTGAAGGGTGTGAGTGCTGGGATGCCCGCGGAGAAGTCTGAATTGTAATTGGAGAAGGTATTTGTCATTTCTCTTATGTTTATTTTCTTTAGTATTTTGTTAAATTTGTTCCATTTTTATAACTATTTTTATTTGTCATTCAGATAACTATAGTATCCGTTGAAGGGTGTGAGTGCTGGGATGCCCGCGGAGAAGTCTGAATTGTAATTGGAGAAGGTATTTGTCATTTCTCTTATGTTTATTTTCTTTAGTATGTTAAATTTGTTCCATTTTTATAACTATTTTTATTTGTCATTCAGATAACTATAGTATCCGTTGAAGGGTGTGAGTGCTGGGATGCCCGCGGAGAAGTCTGAATTGTAATTGGAGAAGGTATTTGTCATTTCTCTTATGTTTATTTTCTTTAGTATTTTGTTAAATTTGTTCCATTTTTATAACTATTTTTATTTGTCATTCAGATAACTATAGTATCCGTTGAAGGGTGTGAGTGCTGGGATGCCCGCGGAGAAGTCTGAATTGTAATTGGAGAAGGTATTTGTCATTTCTCTTATGTTTATTTTCTTTAGTATTTTTGTTAAATTTGTTCCATTTTTATAACTATTTTTATTTGTCATTCAGATAACTATAGTATCCGTTGAAGGGTGTGAGTGCTGGGATGCCCGCGGAGAAGTCTGAATTGTAATTGGAGAAGGTATTTGTCATTTCTCTTATGTTTATTTTCTTTAGTATTTTGTTAAATTTGTTCCATTTTTATAACTATTTTTATTTGTCATTCAGATAACTATAGTATCCGTTGAAGGGTGTGAGTGCTGGGATGCCCGCGGAGAAGTCTGAATTGTAATTGGAGAAGGTATTTGTCATTTCTCTTATGTTTATTTTCTTTAGTATGTTTGTTAAATTTGTTCCATTTTTATAACTATTTTTATTTGTCATTCAGATAACTATAGTATCCGTTGAAGGGTGTGAGTGCTGGGATGCCCGCGGAGAAGTCTGAATTGTAATTGGAGAAGGTATTTGTCATTTCTCTTATGTTTATTTTCTTTAGTATTTTGTTAAATTTGTTCCATTTTTATAACTATTTTTATTTGTCATTCAGATAACTATAGTATCCGTTGAAGGGTGTGAGTGCTGGATGCCCGCGGAGAAGTCTGAATTGTAATTGGAGAAGGTATTTGTCATTTCTCTTATGTTTATTTTCTTTAGTATTTTTGTTAAATTTGTTCCATTTTTATAACTATTTTTATTTGTCATTCAGATAACTATAGTATCCGTTGAAGGGTGTGAGTGCTGGGATGCCCGCGGAGAAGTCTGAATTGTAATTGGAGAAGGTATTTGTCATTTCTCTTATGTTTATTTTCTTTAGTATTTTGTTAAATTTGTTCCATTTTTATAACTATTTTTATTTGTCATTCAGATAACTATAGTATCCGTTGAAGGGTGTGAGTGCTGGGATGCCCGCGGAGAAGTCTGAATTGTAATTGGAGAAGGTATTTGTCATTTCTCTTATGTTTATTTCTTTAGTATTTTTGTTAAATTTGTTCCATTTTTATAACTATTTTTATTTGTCATTCAGATAACTATAGTATCCGTTGAAGGGTGTGAGTGCTGGGATGCCCGCGGAGAAGTCTGAATTGTAATTGGAGAAGGTATTTGTCATTTCTCTTATGTTTATTTTCTAGTATTTTTAGTTAAATTTGTTCCATTTTTATAACTATTTTTATTTGTCATTCAGATAACTATAGTATCCGTTGAAGGGTGTGAGTGCTGGGATGCCCGCGGAGAAGTCTGAATTGTAATTGGAGAAGGTATTTGTCATTTCTCTTATGTTTATTTTCTTTAGTATTTTGTTAAATTTGTTCCATTTTTATAACTATTTTTATTTGTCATTCAGATAACTATAGTATCCGTTGAAGGGTGTGAGTGCTGGGATGCCCGCGGAGAAGTCTGAATTGTAATTGGAGAAGGTATTTGTCATTTCTCTTATGTTTATTTTCTTTAGTATTTTTGTTAAATTTGTTCCATTTTTATAACTATTTTTATTTGTCATTCAGATAACTATAGTATCCGTTGAAGGGTGTGAGTGCTGGGATGCCCGCGGAGAAG
>JAGEOH010000301.1:42500-57500 GCA_032207245.1 Pardosa pseudoannulata | reverse complement strand
GAATTTCTAGACATCTGAAAGAGTATGCAACATGTTAAATATTGTGACATATAAAGGTTTCTATTTAAATCTATATCAAACTAATTGCTATCTTCACTTTTTAAATGCTATCACTGATATCATTTCTTGAACAGTAGACTAAAGTAGCTGCTGGGAAAGTTGATTCCTAAATTTAACCACTTCCCTTTAAGAGTAAAAAAGAAAACAACTTTATTAAGAAATCATAAGCCAGAAAATTTTAGCTTAAAAATTATTAGCATACTAGTGCATTACTTTTAATATATTCACAGTAGTTTGAAAAAGCTGTCGAAAAATTAAAAAGTGCTAAACAAATTACGAAGATTTCTTTCAAAAAGGAAACTGCAAAACCCTAAATCAAAATTAATCACAAGAGGTAAAGCCTTGTACATCATAACCAAGTTTTAAGTTTAATTACTTTTTCATATTCCTAAGAGTCTTATTGTTTTATGCTCCGATACTTTGAAAAAAGGAATAACGATTTTAAGAATTCTAATCCAATCAATTTATACACTTTTTCCCTTGAAGGATTGTTTTAAACTGCTGTGAATAAAACAATGTTCTCTCTTATATTTAAGGCATAAATTGGATTTTTTCTAAATCTTACTTTAAAATCTTAAAAACGTTAACATTCCTTTATTGAATTCAAAGTACTGTTTTGCTCTAGTTATAAAAATTTCAAAAATTTTATAATCTTTAAACTAATACAGATTTAATGAAAATGTTTCAAAATCGTTTTGAATGAAAGATGAAACTTCTAGATCTTTGCATACAATTTCTTTACGTTTTGTAAGAGAAAATATTTTTAAAAATGTGTTCATTTATTCTACATTTAAAAAATATATTTAATTTCTATTTACAATTCTTAGTCACAATTTCATTCTACTCGCATCTTTATTACACTCGTTCTTTGCACAGCATCTTTGTTAACTTCCATTCGAATATTTAAGCAGAGCTATTTGGCAATGTTACTGAAAAAAACTATCAAAAAATTCATTTTAACATTTTGATATCGTCAAACAGCTATTTTGTTTGGCAATGAAAGCATACTAGTGGAGATTTGTCTTTAAAATTACATTTGCCAAGCAGTATCAATCCATTAGATTATTTTTCTCCTAGGAAGCAGTTTCCCTTTTGAATATATAGTATTTCGTAATGTAAGTATAAACAGGGCATTATTTCGGATACTGACATTGGGGGTGAAGAGAAATAACGAATTTATGGTTGGGATATATTACAGATAATAGCTTTATTTCGGTTATTTCAATGCATTCATGTAATAACTCTAGACATTATGAACGTTTCAAATAAAGATAATAATTTAAATGCTTTGATTTAGGACTTAGGAAAATATTAAATGTATAAGTATTTATTTTTTAAATATCCAAAAAATACCTTCTTTTTATTGAAGTTTTAATTTATTGTAAAACTGGGTTTCAAGTATTATTCCGACAGTGAACAGAAGTGATACAATAAATAATCAATATCTTCTCAGTAACTATTTATTTTAGTTAACTTTCCATTAGGTAAATTATTGTTATATTATACATAGCTTTTCTGCACTATTTTCAACTTTACCCTGGTAATTTTGAGCTGGTAATTTTGATAATTAAATAAAACCAATAATTAATATTACTTGCGAGGTATATTTAAACATTAAGTAATAAGCCTCACATTAACGATAACCAGTGTACCAACAAGTGTTCTTTTTTAGCCTCACTTAAAGAATAATCTGTCCCAACCAATAATCTTCATGCCACATACGCTGTTTCCTAAACGATGACAGAAAAAATAAATATATATTATTTGAATCCAGTTTTTGCGGTTTCGTATCCCACTGCTTGCATGGATATATATCACCAGCCATTACGAATTGACTTTAAGTGGTAGAACCTAATCACATCAGAAATGTCTTAGTTCATAGCACTCCATTCCTGACTAAACTAAACCAAACCCCATTCGCTATTTATTAAAGATTGGATCTAAAAGACGCAGACATTAAAATAATGATAATTCATGGAAATCTTTAAGTGTAATTTTCTAAAATAAACTTTATTATAACACAGTAAATGTGTACCAGGACATATGGTAATATATCCTTGTATATATATTCTATTGACAATAGTCGTATATTGTGATATGTAGATATTACATTATGTATAGAAACCCTGTTATAAGAAACAGTAAACAAAAAAAAGATTCGTCCAACGTCATATGGAAATTATTATGTGGAACAAAACATAAATCTCTCTGGCTCATTTTACCTTTGATAATAATATCTTAGCTGAAAAATGACACACTTATAAAATGTGTATAGACACCAAATGTACTAAATATATGATTTATGTTACAAAGTGTTTAGTGTATGTCTCTGAATCCACCAGAAATGGTTAAAATTAATGGCAAATAACATATTTAAAAAACATATTATAAAATAAAAAAACTTGATGACTTAAAAACTTATGGTTGCTGAGTTGTATTACACAGTATGATATGGCTATTACAGTTTTAATTATTTTTTATTTCTAACAGAGGCATTGAATAGTTGGCATAAAATGCAAAGTAGTACATGACTGAGAGGAAAAATAAAGTATAACATGATATTGGTTTAAATATTTATATATTATATTGCTTTTATAGCTGTAAAATTGTGTTGTGATAATCTACAATGTTTCCAAGTTAATAAATGTATAAATTATATTTGATAATTTATAATCATATACACGCATAACATTAAATGACTACTAAAGTTTATATAGAAATGGTGTTACAGTATATAGCTTGAAATTTCTAACTGATCTGATATCCTTTTAAAATTTAATTAATATATTCTTAATAGTGTTTAAAATTTAAATTTAGCATTTTATCTTTACAATTTAAAAGAATTTTACCAACCAAAACTATATTAAATTCTTAAATAGACAAATTAATTCAAAACAATTTCATATGAGAAACTGATAGGAAATTAAAATTCGATTTTACAGTAATGTAGTTAATTTAAAAACAAATCATTTTTAAATTGACAACACTGGGCAACATACTAGAGCGGTGGAAATCAATAGGTATTTTGCCAATTAAAAATTATTGTCCAGGGGTTTCTTCGTTAAAAGCGTATTATGATTTCATTGACTTACACAATGTATTACGTTTTTCTAATTTCTTCAGTAAAATTGGGTTGTCTTTAAGTCAGGGTTTAAAAGATCATACCGAAATGCACATAGTTGCATGCAGAAATACTGAGAATTGAACTGGGACTTTCTCATGATTCTTAAAACATAATATAACAACTTATCAACTGTATTTTATATATAAACTGTACTTAACAACTGTATTAAAATAATATGTAAAGCATTTTTTACATGGAAAATTTAAGCTAACAGTAAATCACAGACGTGGATGTAGTTGATAAAATAATACGCAGACAGTATTTTAAAATTGAGAAGCAAACAAAATTTTCATTTTAAAAGAATGCTTATAATAAAATAAATTCCATCAAAAAAAAAAATCAAGCCATATTCTTTGTATCTGGTTTCTGTTGTTGGAGCGTAAGAATGTGTATTTTTTATTTTTAACAATTCCGGCTTATAATTCACATTTTTGTCTCTAAACGTCAATGAGAGATGGACGAACTGTGTGGTAAACTAGCTGTTCACTGAAGCCAATTTCCCATCTTGGTTGGTTGGTTTTTAGTGTATCTGGCAATTTCTTTACTAAACCAGGATAAACTAGACCGGTTAATATCTTCTTGTTGACTCTTATGATTATTAACAAAAGGCTTAAAGCATCAGGACTCGTTGTCAATTAGCCCTCATCATCCAAAAAATTAGCAGCAGAGCCTGAAAGCCAATTCTGAAACTTTTGTAAGATCTAGAGCAATAACAAGAGTTTTTTTGTTATTATTATTACTTTACAAAGGAACTATTCTACTGCTGTATTTTAGAGAAATTTAAGTACAAAATATATGAGATAAAAACAGTAGAGAAATTTTATAGCTAGTTGTTTCAGACGTTAAATTCAATTTCGTATACTTATATCTGGTGCTTAGATAATTTTATTCCAATATTTCCAACCCAGTTTTAGATATCAGCCTTATTTTGAAGTATTTTATTAACAGCAGAAAATAATTTTTAACTTTAAACCGCGAAGACATGCTCTACCCGTAATTACACGAGAATGCGTGCCAGGGATCTGAGTCCCAGTGCAACTTTTTTTATAAATCAATAAAACTGCTTTTGAAGTGAATAGGAAATTTGTATTACCAAATATTCTTTAGAATATGGCTAAAATATATTTCAAATTATTTGAAACATTAATTTAAAAAGTATTTCAAAATATATATCACTTTTATTAGCATCTCGAACACATAAATATATGACACACAATTTAAAACTCAAATTCCATATTTATATTTCATCATTTTATTTAAATAACGACATATTTGACACAGCATTTTTCCACCGACCACAAATACTAAATAAAAATGCAAAAGTGCGTTTGCGTGACCCGGGCCTCTGGAGACGGAATAAATTAAAAGTGTCTCTTTCTGAAAAAGGTAATCAGAGAAAATTATGGAAATGACTATTATTGGGATCTGGAATACCGATCAGACATCTAAAAATCTAGGAATTTTCTTTCTATTGTATGAATTTGCTTGAATGTTTTATAACACTCGGGCCTCAGAAGCAATTCGCGAGATCTCGAGAGTTAATACGCATTTTTAAAACATGCAAAGTATATTAAAAAAAAGGAAAAATACGTAAAAAGAAGTATTTCATGAAAACTTTAATAACAGTATTTTTATATATTTATATCTTAACAAATATACAAAATTAGATTTAATTATATGTAACATTATATCCTTGAATATAATTTTTTCCCTTAGCCGTTTGAGTGCTGAAGAGTTTTCCTAATTATATGCTAATAGTGCGGAATGAAATGCGTAGTAATGTTTTTGGAGAACAATATAAATGGTTATAATTAACACTAATGATTATGTAACAAGCTATTTTTACCAATAAAAATATTCTTTATTTTCACTTATTACAAGAATGTTTTGCTGCACAAATTCCGGGAATTCTTTTTTTACATATAGCTTAAATTAAGTTGGATCGTCTAATTCCATTACCATTTTATTTCTGCATACATCACATTGTCGCAAGTTTCGCCCAGGCAATTTTCTTAAAGAAAACTTTGTACTTATTGGTAATCTTCCTCTGGCATTTTTGCTTGCTAACCATTCCTCCTCTATATCATCAATAATGATCAGTATAACACTTGTTGAAAAGGTGAAAACAGTTTCTAATTTCTATTCAACAACGAATTTATTTTTCACTACAAATAAATAAATAAATAAAACATGCTCATTTTGTCTACCGTACCACAATCCACGGCTCTACTGCATTACTACAAACCACTGTATTTTATTTTAATACTTATATTATTAAAAATCACAATTGAGTAAAATGAATATAAACTGCGATTGATATGAATTCAACTGCTCTCAATATATGAGATAATGATACTAACCAACAGCAGCTCTACCGCATTTTCGGTACAAAACAAGAGAATCACTATCACATTTCTCAGCATTTTTGGAACATAATAAGCGAAGCGCGATATCGCTTCGCCGCACTCAAACGGTTAAGATTATTTACTCAGTTCATATTAAAGTACTTTATATTTATATTAAAGTACATATTAAAGTACTATTAAAGTACAAAAGTAAGTTTCTGCCTTTGCTATTTCAACCCATTGCATCAATAATGATCAGTATAACACTTGTTGAAAAAGTTAAAATAATTTCTAATTTCTATACAATAACGAATTTTTTTTTTACTACAAATAAATAAATAAATAAAATACGCCCATTTTGTCTACCGTACCACAATCCACGGCTCAACTGCATTACTACAAACCACTCTATTTTATTTTAATTATTATATTATTAAAAATCACAATTGAGTAAAATGAATATAAACTGCGTTTGATATGAATTCAACTGCTCTCAATGCATGCGAAAATTTTACTAAATAACAGCAGCGCTTCTGCATTTTCGGTACAAAACAAGAGAATCACTATCGCGTTTCTCAGCATTTTTGGAACATAATAAGCGAAGCGCGATATCGCTTCGCCGCACTCAAACGGTTAAGATTATTTACTCAGTTCATATTAAAGTACTTTATATTTATATTAAAGTACATATTAAAGTACTATTAAAGGACAAAAGTGAGTTTCTGTCTTTGCTATTTCAACCCATTGCTTCAATAATGATCAGTATAACACTTGTTGAAAAAGTGAAAACAGTTTCTAATTTCTATACAATAACGAATTTTTTTTTTACTACAAATAAATAAATAAATAAAATACGCTCATTTTGTCTACCGTACCACAATCCACGGCTCTACTGCATTACTACTTACCACTACATCTTATTTTGATTCTTATATTATTGAAAATCTCGATTGAGTAAAATGAATATAAACTGAGATTGATATGAATTCAACTGCTCTCAATACATGAGAAAATTATACTAACCAACTGCAGCTTCTCCGCATTTTCGGTACAAAACAAGAGAATCACTATCGCACTTCTCAGCATTTTTGGAACATAATAAGCGAAGCGCGATATCGCTTCGCCGCACTCAAACGGCTAAGATTATTTACTCAGTTCATATTAAAGTACTTTATATTTATATTAAAGTACATATTAAAGTACTATTAAAGTACAAAAGTGAGTTTCTGTCTTTGCTATTTCAACCCATTGCATCAATAATGATCAGTATAAAACATGTTGAAAAAGTGAAAACAGTTTCTAATTTCTATACATTAACGAATTTTTTTTTACTACAAATAAATAAATAAATAAAAAACGCTCATTTTGTCTACCGTACCACAATCCACGGCTCTACTGCATTACTACTTACCACTGCATTTTATTTTGATTCTTATATTATTAAAAATCTCATTTGAGTAAAATGAATATAAACTGCGATTGATATGAATTCAACTGCTTTCAATACATGCGAAAATTTTACTAAATAACAGAAGAGTTTCTGCATTTTTGGTACAAAACTAGAGAAACACTATCGCGCTTCTCAGTATTTTTGAAACATAATAAGCGAAGCGCGATATCGCTTCGCCGCACTCAAACGGTTAAGATTATTTACTCAGTTCATATTAAAGTACTTTATATTTATATTAAAGTAATATTTAAGTACTATTAAAGTACAAAAGTGAGTTTCTGTCTTTCCTATTTCAACCCGTATTCTTTTACAACTCCACTCTCTTGACAAACATTCCTTTACCGACTATGATGATACAGGATTATATTACCGTACGATATAATCTCAAACGGTTTTCTAAAACATCCAGTGAACGAAATAAATTAATTTTGCATAGAATCTGCTTTGAGAGTAACAAAATTCTGCTTCCTAGCAGCAAAATATTTTGATGAGATTTATTAATATTAATCAGAGAAAATTATGGAAATACCTATTATTGGAACCATCACTACTTATCACACACTATCAGACATCTAAAAATCTGTCAAGTTTCTTTCTATTGGATGAATTTGCTTGAATGTTTTTATAACGCTCGAGTCTCAGAGGACCAGATCTCGCTGGTTAATTGGCATTTTTAAAACATGTAAAGTATGTAAAAAAGAAAAAATATGTAAAAAAAGAGTTTTTTATGAAAACTTCAATAACAATATTTTATATATTCATATCTTAACTCATATACAAAATTAGTTTTAATTATATGCAATACTCTATAGTTGAATATAATTTTCATATTTTTTTCTTAAGAATTTCTACTCAGTTCATATTAAAGTTCTTTAAAAAGTGAATTTCTGTCTTTGTTATTTCAACCCATAATCTTTTACAACTCCTGTCTCTTAACAAAAATTACTTTACTAATTATAATGATAGAGAATTATATTACCGTAGGAAATAAATCTCAAACGGTTTTCCTAAAATTCCAGTGTATGAAATAAATTTATTTTGCATAGAATCTGTTCTGATAGCAACAAAATTTTGCTTCTTAGCAGCAAAATATTTTGATGAGTTTTATTAATATATCATTTTTTTTCTCCCCAATGAATAAACTCGAGAATTTGAAATATAAAATCAATTAACGGCTTCTTGCAGATCTCTATTAAAAATGCATACACCGCTTTAAAACTGCTCTAGGCGATTTCTTTCAAACCCCAAAATGCTAAAACTCTTATCCAGCAGGATGGAAAATATTTAAATAAAATTTCCATTTATGTGCAATTAATGTGGCAGAAACAGATGACAACCATGAAAGAAGAAGCAAATAAGTGTAAATGTACCTGCAAATCAAGCACTTTCCCTCATAGTGCATTTTGAGCACTTATGTTTAAGTACTATTAATATAAGATAAAATAGTTTGTTACATTAATTAAGTAAATCAGGATTCAAATATTTAAATCTTAATTTATATCTCAATAGATAAGAAGTAAAAGTTTTATATATTGGTGATACAAAAACGTATTGTAATTCAAACCGCAACATGTAGATATGGTGATTTAGTAAATATATCACCTATGTAAGTTTTTTTTACTAATAAAGTTACTATACCATGCTTAGAACGGTGTTATTCTATATAAAGTAAATTACTAACAGACTGATAGAATTGAGAACACTTAAATAATAATAACATATTCAAATTTAATGGCCACGATAGCACCAATCAAATTACAGGAATTCGACCAATGAATTTTCTGGGATTATACAAATGAAAAATGAGTACGATTGCTTTATGTATGGCCAAATTTGTATTAAGTTTAAGATATTTTGTAACCAATTTATGAAGCGTAGCGTTCGTGGATTGAGTAGACTTTGAATTAACCCATTCCCTGCCATGGGCCCCATTTGGGGATCACGAAAATTTTTATCTTGTTCATCCCTAAATTTTAGGTTTTCATTTATTTTTAAAGTTATGTGTCTACATAATAGTCTACTCTTAATGTAGATAGCTAATTTATTAGTTTTATTTGCAAAATAAAATACATATATAACATTTTTTCGAAAAATTTCCTGTAAACAACGCTTTTTCACATATGTCTATTTTCTAAGTGAATATCTGTTAATTTATATTAAAATGAATTATTTTTTCGATATATTGCCAAACCTGGCGCCAATAATTAGTCGCCAAAAACATCGCCAATGAGCCAATATCTCGACAAATACATGATTTACCCATTATAATACACAGTATACGGCAAAAAAAACATGCCAACTTGCGAAATTCGTAACAATATTTTACATTTTTATATTTTAGGTTAGTTTTTATGCTTTTTTATATGACAAAACACAAGATGCTAAAGATCTTTAGGTAAAATAGCCAAAGGCCTTCTTTTATTAGGGAAATCAGTGTGGTAATAATTAACAAGATTATTAACTAAGTCAATATTTAATCTTTTATGAAATTTTGTCGATATTTATAAAGAAAATTTGAAAGAGGAAGAATTCTTAATCCATCGTGAATTTAAGTAACCACACGGAATGTAGTCGGTATATACAATGACAAAGCCTTAAATATTAGAATATACATGTTGCCACATTCTTTACAAGAACACACTTTTGTGACACCTCCTATAACGAATGACTTCATCACAAACAGAAAAATTAAAGGAGAAAAAAAATTATAAAGAAAATAAAGTTAATCTTTAGCAGTATACATAGTGTTGTTACATAAAGTTTGTTATCATAAACTATTCTCGTTAAGAAATTGTAATAAATATTAACGTAATGAAAACTGTATAATGAAATAAGCATAGCAATGCAATTTTATAAAAAAATACGTTTATTCTCTGTGTTCACACGACTTCCTTGAAAATTGTTCTCAAATTATTGACAATTGATAAGCTAAAACACTAGTCTCACAAGCAATTTTCAAATACAGGAAAGCTTAGTCTTATTCTACGAATTAACCAAATAAATATTATATATTAGATGCTTTTTGGAATATTCTCCGGAGTTTTCTTTTTATTTTATAAAATTTTGATATCTTCATAAAATGAGATTTTTCTAAAATTGACGGTGCATCATGAGGGAATAATCCCGTGAGTAATTCCTCTTACATAATCCAACCTGTGAAAAGAGAGGCATATACATAGTTACATGAATATCTTAAACGAATTCTATCTATTAATTCGTTTTATATATTTAAATTTATACTTCAAAAATAAAAAAACGTTGATTTTTATCTAGAGATGTAGATGTGCTTCTGAATTTCCAATATCCAAGTTATCAGTCAGAAAGCATTTGGTCACAGAAATTTATTTGTGATGAATAAGAAGGAATAAAGGAATAACATATATTAACAAGACAAATGAATAGTGATACATTTATTAAAATAAATTAGTAAGTATCAACTACTTGAAACAGCACTCAAGATTTTTATTTTTTTGAAAGGAGATTTAATGGACATATTAACGAAGATATACCAACAGTCAATTAATTTTAACTGCTGAAAATATAAAAGAAATGTTGAGTTTAAAAATAGAAAGTAAAAATTTGAAAATTGAAAATAACTATAGGAAACACTTAAATTATGTTACGAAAAGCTATTCTTGTTAAGAAATTATAACAAATAATATTATACTGAAAGCTGTATAGTGAAATATGAGCAGCAATTCATTTATACTGAAATAGACTGATTTCTTCGTGTGTATCCAGCATCTTTAATTTTTTCAAATTATTGGTGAATGATCATCCAAAACACTAGTGTCAAAAGTAATCTATAATCAGAAGAAATCGTGATCTGTCTCTTAAAGTTGTCAAAAAGATATTATATATTAGATGCTTTTGGAATACTATTCAAATTTTTTTTTATTTTATAAATTTTTGATAAGTACAAAGATTTTTATAAAATCGGAGGTGCATGGCAAGGGATTACTCACATGAGTAATTCTTCTTACATAATATAATCCTGTGAAAAGGAAGATGTGTACTTATCTACGTAAATAAATATCTTAAAAAGATTTCTCTTTATGGATTTGTTTTTATATACCTCAATATATTGTATAAGAAATGAAAAAGGTTGGTGTATATTGAGGGAGATAGATGTAATCCTGGCTTATAAAATCGGAGGTGCATGGTGAACGACTACTCACTTGAGTAATTCCTCTTACATAATATAAGCCTGTGAAAAGGAAGATATGTACTTATCTACGTAAATAAATATCTTAACAGATTTCTCTTTATTAATTTGTTTTTATATATCTTCATATATTGTATAAAAAATGAAAAAGGTTGGTTTATATTGAGGGAGATAGATGTAATCCTGGCTTACAAAATCGGAGGTGCATGGCGAAGGACTACTCACTTGAGTAATTCCTCTTACATAATATAATCCTGTGAAAAGGAAGATATGTACTTATCTACGTAAATAAATATCTTAAAAGATTTCTCTTTATTTATTTGTTTTTATATATCTTCATATATTGTATAAGAAATGAAAAAGGTTGGTTTTATTGAGGGAGATAGATGTAATCCTGGCTTACAAAATCGGAAGTGCATGGCGAACGACTACTCACATGAGTAATTCCTCTTACATATATAAGCCTGTGAAAAGGAAGATATGTACATATTGTGAGAGTACAGCTATGTTTGACATAAGGTTTGCGAAACTGATTTGCTCGCCGTACTCACACATTGTGGGTTGAATGCCCAAGTATTTTTCGCGACTACAGGAAGCGTGTGGTGTGGCCAGTGAAAACGATTGCACTTAAAGTTCACCAAGTTTCGGAGAGTTGTGATTGGTCTCCAGGAGGCGATTCAGGACCATCCTTGGAGTCCCGGTTCTTCTGGGTAGAGCCGGGTAAGAACGCATTGTGCAAAGGACAATTGAACAACGAACGCATCAGCACAGGATAATGGAAAAAGTATAGAGGTTGCCTGAGTAGAAATAAGAAAGAAAAAGAATACAGCGTTCTTTTAGATATTGGCAATTTTTTTTTCAGGCGTAGCAGGTGGAGTGCTTCTTTTAATTTTTTAATTTTTTTAAAACTATTTTTAGTATATTTCCTTGTCTTTTGTTCTATACTTGAATATTGTAATATAGTTCAGTGGAATTTTACTATAATTAAAGACGATATAGAGAAAATTTGTTTTATTAATGGCTTTGAAATAACAACAGCAATGTACTACACCACAGCACATATTTACGTAAATGAATATCTTAAAAGATTTCTCTTTATTAATTTATTTTTATATATCTCCATATATTGTATATGAAATGAAAAAGGTTGTTTTATATTGAGGTAGTTAGATGTAATCCTGGATTTCCAATATCCAAGAGATGACTCAGAAAGCATTAGGTCACAGAAATTTGTTTAGGTATAAATTTAAGGATCATACTTTTCGTTACAATGGACGAAAAAACTTGAAATGAAGGTCAGGCGTCAGGCAGTATTACAAAGGTAAATAATTACCAGATTCCCACCAATGTAAAGGGAATCTTGGTTTATTATTAGAAATCTATAAAGTTAAGATGTAAAGAGACCGCCGTCAGTCATAGGAAATTTATAAGTTGATGAAAAAGGATGGTTATGAAAACTTAGGGTAAGAATTTATGAAATTCCCTGCCAGTTAATTTTGTCTTCTAAAACGTTTACAAAAGATGGAAATCAGTGTTGATAAGAACCATTTATCAATATTTAAACAAATGCTAACAAGACGTTTTCTACACCTTTACCATTAAGAAGACTTAGTTAATACCTTAGTTTTTCTTTATCTAGATAGCAAGAAATAAGGCAGACATAAACTTTAACAAGTGTAATCTAACAGCACTTCGCCATTTATGACCAATAAGCATAGCATCATAACATTGATATTAAGGGCAAGAAAAAGTTATTGGTTGAGTTTAGTAATAGCACAAAAATACTTATTAAAGTGCTTTTAATTTAATTATATTGCACAAATTGCTCAATGAAAAAACTAAAACTACCAAAGCTCTTATCTTTAATGTAGAAAAAGATAAATACATAAGAAAACTTCTAATATCAGCTTTTAAAATTGTTCGAAAAATCCTCACGCAAGTACAGAAAATACAAAAATGTTTTATAATGAAAGAGTTAAAAAGGTTTTACGTATGCATAACAATTACAAAAGTCTTCCAGAACGTGGAGTAGGTGGGTGTGAGATAATTAGAAAGTTAATGCAGGCAATAAGAAAAATATTTCTGGAAAAGAGTTCAAAACAAGTCCTTTTAAATAATTATTAGAAATAAAGGTTAAATGTTTATATCCGGGAACAATGTTTCCTCTATCTGTAGTTGTTTACGTTCTATACGTTTTTAAAAAGTTAAGAACATTTCTAATTGGTTGTTATTTTACTATGCAAGTAATTTTATATACATTTACATTTGATATTTAAAATACAGCTTAATAAAACGGATAACTGCACACTTAAGATATCAGTGTCTTTGAAATAAAAATTTGTTTTACAAACTAGCCTGTTAGAATTACTTAATAAGAAATTCGATGCCCATTGTAGAAAAGAAGTTATATTAAAAAACTAGTATTCTTACCTTAAAACATATTTCTTAGAAAAAGGTATGTATTTCCCATCTATCCCTAAATCATCCATTTTTATTCTAAGGTAAGAAATTATTTCTCTATATTTATTTTTACTCATATTATCTTTACAAATGGAGAAAGCTTTTTAAATAATATTATCAATGCAATATTTTTTTAATTCATTTTAAAGATACTTTTCGATCAATCTCGTATAAACAAATCAAACATAAAATTTTTGCAAAAATGGGATCAGTTGCGGACACCGTGATTTTGATAAAAATAACCGTTTGATAACAATAAACAATATGCAAAATGAGATCAATTTACCTGCTTTTAATTCACATATACTGAATTTCAAAATGAAATGAAAAAACTCATTTTATATTTATGTACTGTATATTATCCTCTAAAACATAAGATTTGTATATATAATTAAAAAAATCGATCAATTGTTGACTGTCTATAATGTTTTCTAAGAAGCTAATTGATTAATTGTTCGTAATCATAATGTTTTTGAAAGTCATCGGAGCGGTGATCTACTCCCCGTTTCTACACTTTCAATGTCTAGGATTTTTTCTAAGAAGCTCATTGATTAATTGTTTGTAATCATAGTGTTTTTAAAAGTCATCGAAGAGGTGATCTACTCCACGTTTCTACACTTTCAATGTCTAGAATTTTTTCTAAGAAGCTCATTGATTAATTGTTCGTAATCATAATGTTTTTCGAAAGTCATCGGAACAGTGATCTACTCCACGTTTCTACACTTTCAATGTCTAGAATTTTTTTAAGGAGTTCATTGATTAATTGTTCGTAATCATAATGTTTTTGAAAGACATCGGAGCGGTGATCTACTCCACGTTTCTACTCTTTCAATGTCTAGAAATTTTTTTAAGGAGTTCATTGATTAATTGTTCGTAATCATAATGTTTTTGAAAGACATCGGAGCGGTGATCTACTCCACGTTTCTACTCTTTCAATGTCTAGAAATTTTTTAAGGAGTTCATTGATTAATTGTTCGTAATCATAATGTTTTTGAAAGACATCGGAGCGGTGATCTACTCCACGTTTCTACACTTTCAATGTCTAGAATTTTTTTAAGAAGTTCATTGATTAATTGTTCGTAATCATAATGTTTTTGAAAGTCATCGGAGCGGTGATCTACTTCACGTTTCTACACTTTCAATGTCTAGAATTTTTTTAAGGAGTTCATTGATTAATTGTTCGTAATCATAATGTTTTCGAAAGTCATCGGAGCGGTCTTCTACTCCACGTTTCTACACTTTCAATGTCTAGAATTTTTTTAAGAAGCTCATTGATTAATTGTTCGTAATCATAATGTTTTCGAAAGTCATCGGAGCGGTCTTCTACTCCACGTTTCTACACTTTCAATGTCTAGAATTTTTTTAAGAAGCTCATTGATTAATTGTTCGTAATCAT
>JAGEOH010000301.1:20000-32500 GCA_032207245.1 Pardosa pseudoannulata | reverse complement strand
CTGTATTTGCATGTGTTGATTCCAGTTTTCTTTTTAACGGGGTAATTAAAGACAATGTCTAAAATAGGCACAACTATTTTTTCGCTTCACAATTTTAAAATACTGTCTGTGATATGTTAAGAATTAGTGCAATGTATAGTTAAATATGTAAACTAAAATAAAGACTTTGTAATTAAAAAATGAACAAAGGGAAGAATTTGCTAATAGTTTATTGTAGATTAGAATTTGACATTAAAAGCAAATATATTACTATCAATAGAGGATTAGTGACTGCAAACATTTAAGATTTTAATGGTTCTCCAATTTAAATTAGTAGTCTACTTTAGATGCATTTAATGGAAAAAATAAAAAGCAAAATAAGCTAATGTAATAGATTTTTCTAAATAATTCACAAAATAATATTCCATAATTTCCTCTATTTCCATAATTTACAAAATGTATTTGCATGTGTGGATTCCAGTTTTATTTTAACGAGGTAATTAAAGACAATGCCTAAAGTATACACAATTATTTTTCGCTTCACATTTTTAAAGTACTGTCTGTGATATGTTAATAATTAGTGGAATTTATAGTTAAATATATAAAATAAAATAAAGACTTTGTGATTGAAAAATGACCAAAGGGAAGGAATTTGGTTATAGTTTATTATAGATTAGAATTTGACATTAAAAAGCAAATATATTAATATCAATACAGGATTACTGACTACTAACATTTAAGATTTTAATGGTTCTCCAATTTAAATTAATAGTCTACATTAGATGTATTTCATGTAAAAATAAAAAGCAAAATAAGCTTATGTAATAGATTTTCCTGTATTTGCATGTGTTGATTCCAGTTTTATTTTAACGATGTAATGAAAGACAATGTCTAAAGTAGGGACAACTATTTTTTCGCTTCACGTTTTTAAAGTACTGTCTGTGAGACGTTAAGAATTAGTGGAATATATAATTAAATATATAAACTAAAATAAAGACTTTGTGATTGAGAAATGATCAAAGGGAAGGATTTGCTAATAGTTTATTGTAGATTAGAATTTGACATTAAAAAGCAAATATATTACTATCAATAGAGGATTAATGACTACTAACATTTAATATTTTGATGGTTCTCCAATTTAAATTAGTAGTCTTCTTTATATGTATTTAATGGAAAAATAAAAAGCAAAATAAGCTTATGTAATAGATTTTCCTGTATTTGCATGTGTAATTTCAGTTTTATTTTAACGAGGTAATTAGAGACAATGTCTAAAGTAAGCACAACTATTTTTTCGCTTCACATTTTTAAAGTAATGTCTATGATATGTTAAAAAAAAAGGAATGTATAGTTAAATATATAAACTAAAATAAAGACTTTGTGATTGAGAAATGACCAAAGGTAAGGGATTAGCTGACAGTTTGTTGTAGATTAGAATTTGACATTAAAGAGCAAATATATTACTATCAATAGAGGATTAATCATTATTAACATTTATAATTTTATTGGTTCTCCAATTTAAATTAGTAGTCTACTTTAGATGTATTTAATGTAAAAATAAAAAGCAAAATAAGCTTATGTAATAGATTTTCCTGATTTGCATTGTGTTGATTCCATTTTTATTTTAACTAGGTAATTAAAGACAATGTCTAGAGTAGGCACAACTATTTTTTCACTTCACATTTTTAAAATACTGTCTGTGATATATTAAGAATTAGTGCAATGTATAATTAAATATATAAACTAAAATAAAGACTTTGTGATTGAGAAATTTCCAAACGGAAGGGATTTGCTAACAGTTTATTGTAGATTAGAATTTGACATTAAAAAGCAAATATATTTCTATCAACAGAGGATTAGGGACTGCTAACATTTTTGACCAAAACTTTTTAAACTATTCATGAAGATTAGTTTAAACATTTTTCTAGTATTTTTAATAATTAGAAACTTGGCAATTAGAAAGTTTTGAAGCAAGAAAGTGTGCGGAATTTTAAATATGTGCTTTAAATTTTTAATAGTTGAAGTTGCTTTCATAAACTTCAAATGCGTTTTCCGCAGAACAGTATTTTTAACAAAATGTTGAAACTTAAAATGTCATTTCTCAAAAAGTTCTTAAAATATTTTATTGAAAATTAGTATGGATGTTTTTGATAGTATTTACTAGTGAATGACCTAAAATCTTTAAATTTAGATAATATTTAATGATGTTACAATCATACTTATTTATGAAGGTAATGAAAATTCGTTAAAAATTCAATGTGTATGATTTTGAAGGACCAACATTTTTTTTACCAAATGTAAATTAAGCAAAGATTTTAAGTGATTCACTAGTCCAGTGTATAAGAAATGTGTTGCATCAAAAAATATTAAAATAATTTAATTTATTAAAGAATTAGACTTTTTGAAAAAACCATTGTTTATTTGTTTTACTAAATTTTTTTCATTTATTAGAAGTTTTATAAAAAACTTCTCCAGGAATAAATTTAAGGGCAAATCTCTATGATGATATAAAAAATAAATCTAAAAATGCAAGTTTTTACGTTTAAAGAAAAAGTTCTCCGAACGTAGACGGATGCCTTAAGATTTTAACACAGTACAATCAATACAATAAGTAAGAATAATATGAATGAAGGGGATACATAATACATAATCAAAATCAAATAAAATTAAATGTATATGGATTGGATCAGCGTTGGGAAAATGAAATCCCAATGACTTTAAAAAATGATTAAAATTAAATTTAGGATTGACTAAAACTAAATTTATTATTAAATTAATTAAGAATTTACTTACTACAATGATTTTGAATATTTTTACTCCAAACGTCAACCAAACCATTCACTTTAAAGAAACATCAAGAAAAAAACAGAGTATTGGTTCTTAGATGATTTAATTCCCCCGCTCCACACTCTCAGCGAACACAATTATTTATTTATTTATTTTTTTTGTCAGATGGCGCTACGCTCAACGTTAACAAAATAAACACACTTTAATAAACTATTAGGCAACTAGCGTATAACCCGTCATATGACTGGATCGGTTAAAATTAATTTTCCACCATTGTAAAGTACCCTACGATGAAGGTAAAAAAATGATTTGCTTTTTGGCTGAGAATCATCTGGTGTACGCTCAATAATTTTGTTTATCTTTACTGACCACATGTTAGTTGTCATCTTTAATTTATCTTGTCATATTACGTGACAGAATGAACAGCAGAGGTTTTAATATTGACAGTGATTATTTGGAGGTATATTTGAATAATGTCCAAAATTCAGCGAATCAATTGTAAACCCTGTTATATATAAAAACAAACAAACAAATAATCTTCTTAATTTTCAAAGATATATAATTTAAACACTAGATATTTATTAGTCCTTGAAATAGATACATAGACTTTTATGAAAAGAATTTGCTGTTAACCATATTGTACCACACCAACTAAATGCTTCTGTTTATTAAACTTAATATCATTAATATGGTGTAACTAAGTATATAAAACCAAAATTTTGAAAAAATGTTTTTAAAATTTTTATGTTATTGGCTGTCTTATAAATAGGTCCAATACACTACTAAAGCTTAACAAATATCACTTACATTACATTAGGCTGATTCATAGATCAAATTTGGGGAAATAGTCAAAACAAAGTCCAACATTACATTTTAAGTAAACTGTTGTTGGTTTACCCTTGCAGTTATTGAACTGGCTGTAAGAGAGTAAGTTTATCTTGAAATCTCCAGTTTTTCTGAAAAGAATATACACCTAATAACCTCTTGTTGTGTCCAGGTGTGTGAACAGGGGTTTGAAATGGTTTTTATTAAAGATAAGAAAATAATGTGCACTCTCAATGCAATATTGAATTCATGGAAAAATAATCGGGATTGAACCGTCGTCTTAATTTTAGGGCACCTATTTTATACTTACAAAATACACGTGTAAAATATATTTTTCAACAAAAACTATCAGAAAATTATTAGCTCTGTTTTTTAAACTAAAAATAACCTCCACAATGCTTGTAAAAAAATAATAAATATAAAATTAAAGATTAAAAAATGGCAATTTTTAAAAGGTTGCTGAAAATAAAATTTACAATACAATATAATTCGATTTCTCACTTTTTTATTACTATGCTAAAGTGTGTCTATTTTAAAGGTGTTAAAATAAAATCCACTCAGAAAATATTTATAATTTTATTATTAAATGGAATTTTATTTGCTGTCCTGTTTATAGGACAGCGGTCCAATATGGTTAATACCGGTAATATAATTTTCATTGCAACAAAAAATAATCCATAATTAAATTTAAAATTATAACAAATGTACCTTATCAATTATTTATTTAAACCAAATATAAAAGAAAATTATTTACGTCATATCTCAGTTCAGTGATAAAACGTATGAAAATAATGCAGACGATATTTAAATAATTTAACATAAGAAATGAATAAATGAGATGGTTAAAGGAATGATGTCACAATGCTAGGAATATTTTATTTACATTGACTTATAATGGGATAAAGTGATGACCTTAAGTCTCCTGCTCTTAACCGGGGAAAATAGGGCTTGAAATAATGACAGTAAACTATGGAGAAAGGGTGACTTTCGAACCTTATCGAACTCGCTTTGAATTTTGTTAACCCTAACTCATCAAGAATCCAATATGGATGGCTATCCATTCCAGGTCCAACGACTTCATAAATTCGAGGACAGACAGACAGATAACTTAAGCTATTATTATATAGGAGATTGCTGCCGCTGATGCAGCTTCAGGCTGCTGGACGGAACACTGTCTGCGTATTATTTTACCAACTACGTCAATGGTTTTAAATTAATGTTTCTTAAATATATAGTTTAATTTTTACTTATAATATATTAGTTTAAATTAAAATAGATACTAAGTTTTATATTATTAAATACAAAATACTCTCGTCAAATTCAAATCTCATTTCAGACACTATATACTATGTCTTTTACTATTTAAATCGGTAAAAATTATAGTATTGTATTAAGTCTTAAAAAAAACTCATAACAAAATTCATGATCGTAATGATTAATATAAATATACGAAAGAATATTAATTTATTGAATTAAGAAAGAATAATTCCAATGACTTGAAATTTGTTATTATATTAAGAGTATATAAATGCAATAACTTTAAAATTAGGTGACAACATTTTTGAGGCTGTTTTTAGAGATGACCCATTAACGGAACATTGTCGTGTTACATGGTTAATTTTTGCACAGTTTTAAAACTGCTGAAAATGGTTAATTTTATGACTAATAATTATATTATCTTCTTAACATAAACTATTTTGTTTATTTATCTTTAAATGATGTACAAGTGATAACTATTATGACTCACTAGACTTTATGCAATATTGGTACCGGATTTTCCAATTCTGTGGGATTATAAAATTTCACTTTATTTCCGTTTTACTTCAAAGTTTTCAGATTTTCGTTTCTTCTTGGTCCTTGGAAATTGTTTCTGAAATTTGTCTCCACATTACATCTTTTTTTTTAAAAAAAATGATGTAGACTATTCACACACTTTGAAGGGCGTAACAGAATCTAAATTATTTTCATCAATATATTTTTCATCGGTTATTATACCAGTTTCATCGGGTTCTAACTAGCAAATATCTACGTCTTTCCAATCAGAATCTGAAAGAGTTTCTAGAAAGGGCACATCACCTTGTATTGTAAAACACTTTTAAGACATGGTGTTAAATTTATGAAAACGTTATAAATGAAACCCATAGAAACCATTCATGCACATTTTTTACTGTCGTCCATGAAAAACACTATATCAAAGGAAACAGACAACTATCTAAGCAAACATATGGAATAAGACACCTTTTATGTGGCATTGCATTAGTCTTCAAAGGCACAAGTGAAAGCCACCCCCATGTTTAGCCACCTTATCAAACATAATTTCTTTCAATTGTTAGGACTTTACTAAACTGAACATCACTATCAAGAGCCAATATTATAATCCTTTCGAAGTATTGCAGCTTTCATTTGCAGATTTATGGATTTATTTTCTTTAGAAAAGCTGCTTATAAAATAATGCAAAAGAAAATAATGTTTGCAATATCATACAATGCTTTGCACATAAATGAAAAATGAACCCTTGAAACTCCAATGTTCCAATAATGGAACATAGACATAAATACGTAAATTTTACCTTTAAAATTTAAAAATAAATTTTTTCTTTTGTTGTATTCCAGTAGTATATGCTGTCTAAAGATATATTTGAAGGTATTTCCTTTCTCCATTTAAACTGGAATTTTGGTAAATTTAAATGTAAGGGAGGGTAAAATTGACAAAATTTAGTGAAATTCAAAAATTGTAAAAAAATAAATAATTATCTAAACAAAATAAAACTTATTGTAAAAAATACTGCATAATGTGATGTTCAATTGTATGTAAAAGCGATATTGTTAACAGTTTTTTTTTTACATTTTAATTTTTTATTTTCAAAATCATGTTCCGTTATTGAAACATTGGAGGGCAAAAGGTTAATACGACATAGGTCTCAACCTTCCAAAAATAACCTATTATGTAATCTCCGAACATCTTTCCAAATATTTTTCAAGATATGGCCGCAACGTGGAATTAATCACGTTACTTTATTTTTCTTCTGAATTCACCTGTTCATGTGGACTATTTTTGCAGGTATTATAATGATCACATACACCTGTGTCAATACATCATTGATTGGCCTTTATACGGCTACCATGCAATCTCCCTGAACACGTATCAACCATGAAATTATCCCAGCTGTCCGATATTTTTCTATAAATAGTCTTGACTACATTCTTTACTTCTACTCCTCTTTCTCAACTTAGAGGTGTGTGTCTTTGTTAAGATACAAGAGTGCGATTATTTTTGGAAGACGTAAGTTTCTTTTTAGTTATCTATTTGCGTCTCAGTACAATATTTTTATACATGTTTCTTAAGTCATTCTGTAGTTTAATATATAACCTACTTTATTCCTGCTCGTAGCTATTACATACAGCCCTATCTGACTAGTTTGATCTAAAAGTTACAATTGATTTTTCAACGCTAGGCACGGTTGAATGAATTCTTTAAAGTTAACTCCGATTGGCTGTATTTTTTCATGCATTAGATTTCGAACCTACCGATCAAAAGAACCCTATTTGTCACTCTTTTTGCCTATCATGCAGTCGAATTAACGGTATTGATAAAACTATCCCAGTACAAAGCCAAATTGTTATATAAAATGGTGAATATTATTTTATTAAGATGTTAGTTTGGGTTGTTTAATTACTTAAGATAACATACTGTAAATGTTTAATAATGCCTAAGTCTCAACCTCACGAACATAACCTCTTGGGTAATCTCGGGGCATCTTTCCAAACATTTCTCAAGATATGGCCTCAACGTGAAATTAATAACATTGCTTTTTTGTGAAATCACCTGTTCGTCTTTAATTTTTGTTGCCCTCGTTATAGTGATCACATACACCTGTGTCAATTCAGTAATTGTCTGTTTTCTCAATAACTAATTTTATCAGCATATAATGTAATCTCCCTAAACACAGGTTAAGCATGCAATGCTTTCAGCGGTCCAAAATTTTTGAATAAATGTTTTTGACTACATTCTTTACTTCCAAAAGTCTTTCTCAGCCTAGAAGTATGTGTCTTACTTAAAATACAAGGGTGCGATTGTTTTTGGACGATGTAAGTTTCTTTGCAGTTATATCTTAGCGTATTGCGTATCAGTACCAATATTTATATGCATGTCTCTTAAGTCATTCTGTAGTTTCTTTAATAAATAAACTACTTTATCCCTTCTCATCGGTATTATATACAGCCATATCAGAATGTTTGTGCTAAAAGCTACAAGTAATTTTTTTCAGCACGATTGCTTAAATTAAAGTTAACTCCGATTCGCTGTATTTTTGCATGCATTGGGTTTCTAACTTACCCATCAATATAGCCCTATCTGTCGCTCTCTTTGTCTATCATACAATCGGATTAATCTATAAACGATATTGATAAAACTATCCCAGTACATAGCCAAATTGTTATATAAAATGGTGAATAGCATTTTATTAAGATTTTAAGTTGGGTTGTTTAATTGCTTGGAATAACACACTGGAAATGTTTTACTATATAAAAAGTTTTTACTTTGGCGGAGCAAAATGATTCATTGTTCTTCTATGTAATAACTAATGAGACTGGAAAACATTTCTTAGATCTAAATTGCTAGCCACTGTAATTCTCTATTCAATCTATAGAATTCAAGTGCACGGGATCCTGCTCCAAAAGGCAGGCCCATTGCGTGATTGGCCCTCAAATAGTTAGCATTAAATGTGGTTTTTAGTATGGTCTCAAATTTGTCCTGCTTTTATTGATTTATAATCCGAGATAATCACTTATAAGCAATTGAGGTAATATCAGCAATTTCCGGTACCAAAACCTAACTTCTTCGACTTGACACCGGAATACGGTTAATAGTATAATATTCATTTCTGTGTGACCTAAAGTTGTAAACGTACAGTTTTTATCAAAGAGAAGGACTCGGATATAAATGGTCTTATTTATAAATCGACGAAGATCTTATAAATGAAAAGCTATAGTGTTGGCTGAAGCATGTCTCTTGATTTTGTTTGGTTTGGAGAGACAAGACCTATATTTAGCAACACAAGGGCTAATGAAACCGACCTACTGTTTAAAGGTAATTCAGAACGGCTACAAACATCCATGCCACAGTGATATTCGAAACCACTAATTAAGATACAAAGATCAGCGCACTAACTCTTCGGCCATAATTCGACAGGTATGTAATGTCTTTACTGTAAAATTTTTTTTTATTCCTTAACACTAGAACGGCCAAGGCGCTCATTTTGTCCGGAAATGCATTTTAATTTCGCCTATTTCTCTTTTGTTTTCACATATTCTTCCAATAACTTTTGACTTGTCCTAAGTATTCGTTCTTAATACAGAAAAAAAATTCATTCATATATGTTCGTCAGTTTTTTTTTTAAATGTTGTATACCTATAGCGGAGAGAAATGATTAAAATGACCGCCATCAGTAAAAGTGTCAATTTTTTTCCAGTAAAGGTGTTTTTTTAGACACAGAATGCAAGTATGGGGGAGGAGAGTGCTGGACAACTGGTTTAGTCCGGTTTCTTCGAAAAACACTTGTCGGAATTGCTTCTGCGTAGTCGGGGAAAATACCCAGTAATATGGCTGGATATGTGATCGTTTTATTAGTGAAGCGACACTTGAATCTATTACTTGGGTTTTAGATATATGTAAACAATATTAGACTAATAATAGTTATTATTTCACTTAAAAGTAACTATACGGCAAAATTTTCTGACTACAAAAGAAATCGTGAAATGAATGCACGATTTATCAACCGAAAATTCTATTTCTGAAAATGAAAATGAAAATTATATCAAAAGTGATATTCCTCTTTAAGCAGACGAGTCTGGTTCGAACTTTGATTTCGATATACAGTAAATTGGTAATGCGCAGAGTATTTCATCTTCTGCTTCTGATAATGAAATAGATGATTATTCAAATACAGTGTGTAGAACTAATAACAATGCTTAAGTTATAAAAGTTATACCAAGACGTTATGGTATGCGAAAACGTACTTATGGAAGAAGAGTTCAACAGACAAATAGTTATGAAAATAATTCAAATAAACATATCGAAAATACATATCGTAAAATACTTCCGGAAGACGGACGATACATAATGTTTTCCTGGAAAATTCTTACCCTAAAATAAAAATTAGCTTTGAAAATGCATATAGTACTTGGCGAATTTTTATAACTAAAAAATTTTTGAAACAGATACAACATTCAACAGAAATTGAAACAAGACGGAGATATTGAGATAATAATTAGAAACTTTCCTTATATGAACTTGATGCTTTTATTTCCTTGATGTATATTCGGGGTGCTTTACGTGTAAAAGGACTTTTGATTGATGTACTGTGATCTAAAAAATGGGGATGCAGATATTTTAATGAAACTATGTCACCAAGGAGATTTAAAGAAATTATGCTATATTTGCGATTTAATGTCAAATCGACTAGACCACAAAGGTTGCTAAATGACAGATTCACTCTTGTTTCCGAAGTATGGAGCAATTTTATTGAATGATACTGTTTATTGTGTTATAAACCTGGTGAAACTCTTACTATAGATGAACAATTACACAGGCCTGCGATGGAAAAAAAACAAGGGATGTGACATCTAAACTTAACGTATTTTTTAGTACTGATTTTGAAAATAATCATTAAAAATGTCTATCACGTCACATTTTTTTGAAAAATTGAATTTTATGTGGTTTTTTTATGAATATTTCTCACGTATTTTGCTTTCATACTTTCCTTCGTGTTTTGACATTTTACCGTGATGAAACCCTCAAAATTACCCTTCTGTGGTAAACTACAACAGCGCCATTAGTATTTTAGGGCTTTTAAAGCTTCAATGTTGATCCAGATCACCAATTAGACAGATTCCTGGAGGCGCGCGAGCCTTGGAAGAGCCTAGGAATGCGCAATGTCCCTCTTCATCATCCCTCCCTCCCGTCGCAATCGCTGTTAACCTATAGCGACGCTCGAATAACTATCAATGACCTCATGTAAGCACCAGTACTTAGTCTGTAAAAGAGGCAACTAGTTTATTAGGTTCCAGATTGAAAGAAAGAAACATATCGGCCAAAGGAACCACTTTTTATTGGTACAGGAATCGTGAAAAGGAATTTATTCATTTTTTGGATGAAGACGAGAACCTCATTTATTGCTCAGATGTTCCTGGATAGATGAGAAAATTTAAGATTCCCTACAATAAAGATGAATGGAGGCTTTTTTATAGATTCGTGAAAAAGGAACCTTAAAGCTCTCGTACTTCATCAAGGAAACCAATGGGCGTCTGTGCCAGTTGAATACTCGGTGCATTTAAAAGAAAGGTATGAAAACCTAGCTCTCGTTCTCAACAAAATAAAATATGAAAACCACGACTGGATCATTTGTAATGATTTAAAAATCATCACCATGCTTCTCGGTCAACAAAATGAGTATACAAAATTTCCGTGTTTTATTTGTGAGTGAGACAGCTGTGACAAAACACAATATTGGGTCAGAAAAGATTGGCTCAAAAGGAAAAATCTTGCACCAGGTACCAAAAATGTAATTCAAGAAAGCTTAGTTGTTCAAAAAAATATTACTACCCCCCTTCACATAAAATTAGGTGTTATGAAGCAGTTTGTTAAGGCTCTTCCAAAAGATGGTGAGTGTTTAAAATATATGTGTAAAAAGTTTCCTGGATTTTGGTTTCCTGGCCAAATTGAAAGAGGGAGTCTTCGTAGGACCAGACATCCGAAAACCTATTATGAATAACAAATTTGAGACAACTATGACATTAAAGGAAAGAGAAGCTTGGGTTGCCTTCAAAGATGTTGTGGAAAAATTTCTAGGCAATCACAAAGATCCTAAATTTAAAAGAATTGTTGGCAACATGCTAGACAAATTTCAAGTGTTGGGCTGCTCCATGTGTGTAAAATTGCATTTCCTCCAATCGCATTTGGACTTTTTTCCCGAAAATTTAGGATCCGTCAGCGAAGAACAGGGAGAAGGTTCCACTAAGACATGAAGGATATGGAGAGAAAATATCAAGGTAGGTGGAATAAGAATAAGCTTGCCGACTATTGTTGGATGTTAGCAAGAGATGAAGATAAGATTGAACATAAAAGAAGAACGTCAAAAAGAAATTTTAACGGAAAAAAATGTACGTAACTAAATTTAAATGTCTTTGTTTCGTATTGAGTTTCAAATATATTTCAAACTTACATTTATTATATATAAACCTTAATAAAACGTAAAAACAGGTAGTTGGGGGTTTTCTAGGACTGTTTTTCTTATAAAATTAATGTAAAAAATTTAATAACTAGGAAACTTTTTGTCTCGCCCTGGTGCAGCTCATGCGTTCTGGTTGCGATGTTTTTCATTCTTATATACTAAATGTACACATTTTTAATTTTAATTGTTGTTTAAAAATTAATATGCCTAATCATACACAGATTAAATAAACTCACATGAATAGATAAAACCCACTGTTGCCAGTCAGTACAAGCTAATAGTTCGAGAGCATTTTTTCCATATAGGATATTACCAGTAATATGTATATCAATTTTACAAAAAATCCTGACGTGATGGGAAAAAATGGAGGTCATTTTCGAAATCAGCATACCAAATAACTTAAAAATAAGAAGAAACTTCTCTTGTATTTTTCAAAAATTTCAATTTCGCAGGCCTGTGTTATTTCAACGAAAGCAAGGTGCAAGTTTATTCAGTATATGCCGCAAAAGTCCGATAAATTTGAGATAAAAGTTTCTTTAGCCGTTGATTTATGAACAAAGTGTTTTCTGAAGGAGTTTCCATACTTAGGAAAAGAAGAAATGCGACCAGTTCCTGTAACAGTTGCAGAACATTCAGAGTATCGTTTGATGGAACCATTTTATAACAGTGAAAGTAATGTAAC